>JAPZQD010000056.1:0-75000 GCA_036971965.1 Nyctalus aviator | reverse complement strand
TGAGATGCAGATATTCACAGTAGAAACTAATGTTCACTCAGGATGCCAATACTTTTATATTTTATCTGTTAGGGTTGTGATATTTCAGGGAGCAGTTAATGAGCAATTGGAACTCTGAGGCACAGTTTAAAGATGAAAACTTCTGTGAAATGTAGACAGAGTGTAGGGACAAGGAAAATGTTGTAGATCATCTTTTTCTTTGTCTTTTTAATTGGAAACTGAAAAGCAATGAAACAGGAGCTGTTACATATTTACTTGTTAAACATATAACAGGACATTGTTGTGAGTTTGAGCCTGGGTTGTTTTCCTCATTCTGGTTGATTTGCTTAAAGCATCAGGGTCATTGTTGAGACTGACTGGGCATGGTGTAGAGGACCATAGACTATGGGACCTGATTAATGAAGAGAGGCCTTCATTGGAGGACTGAAGGTTGCCTCAATGAGTGTGGACTCTCACAGTTGCTGTAGAACTTAATCCTGTTTGAATTTGTCAAACAGCATTCATACCACAAATGCTGACCAATGAGTAGGAAGTGAAGGAGATGACTTTGGGAGCCGTGGGTGTGGGAGTGCAGGTGTGAGACAGGTGTGGGCGAAGGAATGATGTGTCCTTGGAGAGGGCATGTGCATTAAAGGCTGCAGAACCATGACATTTAAATAAGAGGGAATGAAGGTTGAGGCCATTACCTGCTGATACTACAGAGTGGTGAATTTACAGGTTAATTCCTGAAAATAGGAATGAGATAGCATACATCACCATCCTTTGGACTTGAAATTCTCCTCTTGCTTTAGATGGCAGAATGGTAAGAGAAATATATTAAAGAGGTGGTGGATTCACATTTTGGAAAAGAAGATGATTAGGAAATATAGTGTGCTAATCACGACATACTTGTGTTAAATTTGACTTTGTGCCTGTGGGAATTAAATTGTGTGAGAGAAGTGTGGTTCAATGAATTTTGACCTATAGGCAGTGCAAAATAATGGCTTAAGCACCCTGAGATTGGGTTCAAATAATTGCAGTTTGATGCCATAATTATTGGGGTCTTAAAAGGGGAATTCAGGGGACAACAGAGCATTATGTCAAATCCTCACACTCTCATTATGGACACCATCTCTCCCTTGTGTTCATGACACCCGCTGTATTGAAAAAGGGAAGTGTGTCTTGCATGTGAGTTTTAGAGCACGGGTATTCTCTATATAATTATCTACCCTTATTGTTGTGGGAAGACACAGTAACAGCAGGAATATAAGGAGAGAGAGACTTTGATGCACCAAGTCCTGGGTTCTTTTCTTATGTGGGGAGTTGAGGAAGAATACTGCTGTTGGGGAGGATGAACATAAAATCATAGCAGAGAAACTGATCGTGACTGAACTGTGTCCATTGTGGCAGGATATGAACTTTGAGGACCTGGCCATCACCTTCTCTCAGGAGGAGTGGGATATCCTTGATGAGGCTCAGAGATTTCTATGCCACAGGATGATGCTGGAAGTGATTGAACTTGTATCATCTGTAGGTAAGACCTTCACAATTCTCCTAGTGTCGTGAAGTGATGCCCTCTCTTTCCTTTATTCTCCAATTGTAAGTTTTCTCTCTCCAATATCGCAACCATGGGCTCTTCTATTTTATTCCATTTTCCTGTCAAATGTCATGTAGCCAAGAGGGCTGAGTCATTTGGAAAGACCTGAACAAAGGACTCCATGAATATCCCTCACACCCATAGCATCAAATAGTGCAGGAAGTGTCTGGGATTCAGGATTGTTCCAAACACCTTAATGAGACCAGGTGCTTCCTACTCATCTGTATTGTCTTTCAATAAAATTAAGAATATCTGTGTTAAATGATCTTGTACAATAAAAGGTTCACGGGTTCTGCTGCTGTTTTCAGAAAGTGAACATGAAGGATGATCTAAAACAATGTCTCTACGCCGAAGCTGGTTTGGCTCAGTAGGTAGAGCATCGGTCTGCGGACTGAAAGGTTCCAGGTTCGATTCCGATCAAGGGCATGTACATCAGTTGCGGGCACATCCCCGGTAGGGTGTGTGCAAGAGGCAGCTGGTCGATGTTTCTCTCTCATCGACGTTTCTAGCTCTCTATCTCTCTCCCTTACTCCTCTCTGTGAAATATCAATAAAATATATTTAAAACGATGTCTCTAGATTTGCAACTCAT
Source organism: Nyctalus aviator (assembly GCA_036971965.1). NCBI lineage: Eukaryota > Metazoa > Chordata > Mammalia > Chiroptera > Vespertilionidae > Nyctalus > Nyctalus aviator. The sequence continues at coordinate 72,833 of JAPZQD010000056.1, read as the reverse complement.
GGGAATCATGATATACAGGTGGTGTTTAGATCCTACCAGAAACCTGCTCATGATCAACAGAGTTGAGGTTGCTCTGCCATCGGCAACAGCTGATTTATCCCTTTTCCTTGACATGCTTCACAGTTGATATATCTTCCACTCTGTCACTTTCGGGTTTCTGGCTATCTTTATATTTTTATTCTGTTCCCTTCACCTGCTCTTCTGAATTGCGCTATCTGCAGTATTTTCTTTCTTTTTTTTTAAAATAAGTTTTTATTGTTCATATTATTACAAATGTTCCTTCCCCCGACCCCCACCATTGCTCTCCTCCACCAGGTTCCCACCCCACCCTCTGTCCTTTCCCCACTCCCCATTGTCCTCATCCATAGGTGCACAGTTTATGTTCAGTCTCTTCCCACATCCCCCTCTCCCCTCCTCCCCAAGAATAGTCAGTTCACTCCCCTTCCATACCTCTGATTCTATTATATTCAACAGTTACTATTGTTCATCAGATTCTTTTCAATTCCCTTGGTTTTTAGATTCACTTGTTGATAGTTACATATTTGTTGTTCATAATTTCCATCTTTATTTACTTTCTCTTCTGAAAGAACCCCCTTCAGCAATTCATATAACTCTGGTTTGGTGTTGATGAAATCCTTTAGCTTGTTTTTATTAGTGAAGCTCTTTGTCTGACCTTCGATTCTGAGTGATAGCTTTGCTGGATAGATTATCTTTGGCTGTAGGTTCTTACTATTCATCACCTTGAATATTTCTTGCCATTCCCATCTGGCCTGCATGGTTTCTGTTGAGAAGTCAGCTGACAATCGTATAGGTGCTCCTTTATAGGTAACTACCTTCTTTGCTCTTGCTGCTTTTAATATTCTCTCTTTGTCTTTTGCTCTTGGAATTTTTATTATGAAGTGTCTTGGTGTGGTCCTCTTTGGATTCCTTTTGTTTGGAGTTCTGCGCGCTTCCTGGACTTGTAAGTCTAATTCTTTCACCAGGTGGGGGAAGTTTTCTGTCACTATTTCTTTCAGTATGTTTTCGATATCTTGCTCTCTCTCATCTTCTGGGACCCCCAAAATTCTGATGTTGGTTTGCTTGAAGTTGTCCCAGAGGTTTCTTACATTATCTTCAATTTTCTGGATTCTCTTGCCTTCTAGCTTCTGTGGAGGAGTGTCTTCTGGCTCTTTATGTTCCAAATCTTTGACTTGATTCTTGCGATCTTCTTTTCTGTTTTTAGGATTCTGTATAATATTTATTATTTCAGACAATGTATTCTTTATTTCTTGTTGATTCCTTATCATTTCTTGTTGATTCCTCATTAATTCTAGATGATTTCTTTTCATATCCTCATAGGACTTATCCATCTTTTCTAGGAAATTCTTAAAAAACCTTATAAGCGTAGATTTGAACTCTATATCCAGCCGCTTTTTGTCCTCCATTTCTTTCGTTTGTGATCTATTTTGTTGTCGCATTTTGCAGCTACAGATGGGACAGGGTTTCAGGGTGGAGCCTACAGCCTTGGCTTCCGTTCGCCCCGCCCTATGTGAGTCTTTCAGTACTCGCTACCAGCACCTCTGAGAGAAAGGTGCCCTCGATTTTCGCCTGCTGCCAAACAGTCTATGCTCTCCCACAATGAGCCGGGTATTGGGGTTCAGTTCAGTTGGAAGTGGAGTTGGAGGTGGCCTTCAGAGCAGTCTGGAGCCCCTGTCTCCTTCCCGCCAGTGCAATCCCGCGGCATAGCCGCCCGTCCCTTCTCTGCACACACTGTGCGCGCTGCTGGAACCTCCTTTCGCCGCTCCCCCGGGGTTCCGCCTTACAGCCCACCTCCCTCTGTGTGAGCCTGGGTCCCCGGGGTCTGGGCTAGAACGGGTTCAGAGCAGTCAGAACTGGGGCCCAACACAGCCGGGGTTTTATCTCCTTCCCGCTAGGGAACACCAGCCAGGCACTCAGCCGCCTCTCGGGCTCCATCCTCTCCGCGCGCCGTGTGTCTCGGTACCTTAGGCTTTTCCAGCTCCTCCGTGCTTCCTTCTGGTTTTCTCCTTGCTTCTTGTTGTAGAATTTCCAGTCAGTCGACTTTCCTGTAGTTCTGGGTAATGGCCATTTTATATTTTAGTTGTATTTTATTGAAATTGTTGTGTGCGGCTGCGGCTAGGTGTTTACCTGGGCGCAGCCATCTTGGATCTCCTATCAGCAGTATTTTCAAATAATAACTTTGATATTTGTTATGAGATGCACATAGGTGCCTCACTAGACCTTGACACAAGCTTCTTGTTTCTTAAATTTTCCTTGGAATAAGATGTAAGCAACATTCTTCACAGCTCGCCCATGTCACCTGCAGGCAAGTTCTATTGAACACTGTTAGCAGAAGAAAGAGTAGATGATCCAGCATCTGTTTCATGTGGTGCTTGTCATATTTGTTTCATATTTTGTTTAATATCTTCTGCGTATGGTGATCTTCATTGGTACAGAGTATCACAGGAGCATTTCTTCAATCCTTCCAACAGATATGTTACTCTCAGACAATTGCATGTAACCAATGTGTTATGTGTGATACACTTTTATGATGAAACTTCTCCCCATCACCACAGTCGACACTTATTTCATCACCATTTTTCTGTTTTTAGGTTGTGAGCATAAAACACATGATGCTGAGACCTGTTCTGAGCAGAGTGAATGTGTTCAAGGGGAGTCACAGGAGACTGCTTCTAAGACAGCTTCCGCAACTCAGAGGACCCCCTCTCTGTGGGAGGTGTTTTTCTGTGTCAAAAGATAGTCTGCACCTGACTGAGTCACAAGCAGCAGATTTGGAACAGAAAGCATTCTTCAGTGATGCATGTGTGAGAGAGTTCCCTTTCAGTGACAACCCTAACCAACAACACCGACATGCCAGTGGAGAGAAGCCATGGAAGGAAGCTGTGGACCAGGCCTCATTTGTGACCAGGTGCAGCTTCTATTTATCAGGGGGGTCTTCAACCAGTATGGAGGTTGGGAAAGACTACCCAGACATCTCAGAGCTTCTTCAGGCCCAAGCCACTGTCAATACTGAGGAGCCACACAAATGTGAGATTTCAGAGGAATTTCCTAATAGAAAAAGGCATCATCAATGGGTTGAAAGTGAAAAAGCTGCCTTCCACAAACAAAACCTTGTTCAACATCAGGGTGTCTGCTCTGGAGTAGTGCATGATAAGTGTAATACATGTGGGAAAGTTTTCAGATCTATCTCAAATCTCAGTAGAAATAAGAGAGTTCACACTACATAAAAGTCCTATGAGTGTACTGATTGTGGGAAGCTGTTCCATCACAGGTCTTCCCTCACTAAACACCACAGAGTTCACACAGGAGAAAAACCTTACCAGTGCAGTGAATGTGGAAAATCATTTAGTATGAGTCATCACCTCTTTCGCCACAAGAGAGTTCACACTGGGGAAAAGCCATATCAATGTAGTGATTGTGGGAAGTGCTTCAGTCAAAGGTGTAATCTCATTGGACACCTCAGAATTCACACTGGTGAGAGACCATATGAGTGTAGTGATTGTGGGAAGGCATTCTTGCATATGTCCACCCTCACAGAGCACCAGAGAGTTCACCCTGGAGAAAAGCCATATGAATGTAGTGATTGTGGGAAATCATTCAGGCAGCTCTCCACTCTCAGAGAACACCAGAGAGCTCACACTGGAGAAAAAAAATCAATATGAGTGTAGTGATTGTGGAAAGTCATTCGGGCGCATCTACACTTTTACAGAGCACCAGAGAGTTCACACTGGAGAAAAGCCATATGAGTGTAGTGATAGTAGGAAGTCATTCAGGCAGCTTTCCAATCTCAGAGAACACCAGAGTGTTCATACTGAAGAAAAGCCATATAAGTGTAGTAAATGTGGGAAATCATTTAGGCAAATATCTGCTTTCACAAGGTATCAGAATTCACACAGGAGATAACCATATGAGTGTAATGATTGTGGAAAGTCATTCAGTCACACCTGAACTCTCAGAGAGCACAACTGAAGTCAACTTATATGATGTACTTACACTGAATCTGCATTGTTAACATGCATAGCCACTCTTATTAAGTCTTTGCATTCATTAATCCATTAAGTGACATGTAGGTTTTAGTATTAGACAATTTCCTGGTGTAAATACTCTCAGTATGGTTCTTTTTAAACTGTCAAATGATTGCATTGAACACAGACCTGATTAGATATTTCCGTAGCACAGCATTGTACTTTATTTCATAGTCATGGGAGACACTACAGTTAGATTGGATGGAAAGTGCATCTTCTAGATATGTCAAAATGATTCCAGGTCATGTGACCTATTTGGTCTTTGAGGACAGTCTGAGGACCTCCATCACTATTTCCTATAGCTGGAGTCACTGGCAGAAAAAATAATCTCATGGGTTTGTGGATTCCCTTGTCCCCTCTAGGGAGGTCATCTCTAGGTTGTTGCTCAGCAGGCCAGAACTCAAAGCTAGAGGATGGATAATCCTGTAATGAACCCCAGCATGTTTCTTTTGTAACCAGTCAGCATTCCTGTTGTTTCCAATAGCAATACTCTTCACTGATTGCCAACATTTGCTGCCACTGAGGCAAGGTTGGTCTTCCCATGAAATGAGAACTGTCATGCAACAGGGAGCACCTTTCTAATGGGTGCTATTTGGTGAGCTCTGACCTGGAGGGAAAGCTGTGAAACTGTCACATGTGACATAAACTCACCTCTAACTCATACACAGGGTGGCGCTATAATAGGCTCACAGTTGGAAGTTCAGATTGTATTTTTTAAAATATTTTAGAAAATGATTTTATTCTTTATTCTGTTGGGAGAGAAAAAGAGGCTGGAAGAAAGAGATAAACATAGATTTGTGTCTCTTTCACACCCCCTACAAGGGATACATTGGGGGATGTGCACTGACCTGGAATCAAACCAGAGAACTTTCTTTGAAAGGGATGACACCTGACCAACTGAGGACACTGGTTGGACCACACTTTGTTCCTTTATTATTATTATTAATGATTATTTTATTTTTTGTACCAACAAGTCTAAAACTTCTTTTGCCACATCTTGTATTTTCCTACTGCCCTGTTGTAACCCCTTTTTCTGCCTTTCTTGGCCCTACATGCACTCATGGATTTTTCCATTCTCTACACCACAATAGTTCATACTGTTTATAATTTTATTGGCACTCTTTGATGTGTACTTTTTTATCAAATGCGGGTTTCCTCCATACTACACAGTCATTTTGATATTCCATACAAATGCTTATGTGAAGAGTGATTTTTTTCAAAATGCTGAGTATTACTGGATTCTGTGAATAACATTATGTTTGTAATTTCTAGATTTTGGGTACTATAAGTAAATCTTTTGGGAATATTTTCATTCAATTTTCTATATAGACATATGTTTTACTAATCAAACAGTTGTGTAGGTGAATGTTTTACATTTAAGACAGAAGGAACTGTGAGCCAAAATGTTCATTCTCTTTGCCTTCCCCCTAACCCATATTATATAACATTTCAATATTTTGCTACCCTGCAAGGCTATACAATGGTTAACCTTTTCAAATAGTAACCCTGGACATGCATATAATGTTAACTTGCTTTTGTTTTAATTCAATAAACTGAATACTTGTTTATGGTGAACATTTGTTTTTATCTGCTTTGTTTAAATGTCTGCTGAGAATCTTTTGCAAATTGTTAAATAAATGTATTATTTTACCCAAAGGAGGACTGTGCAGCATCTAAGACATATTCTTAGGTATCCCCAATTTCTCAGTGAATCAATTGACCCTTTGCCATATGGAATCATAGGTTTTGCATTCTAATAGGAAAATTGTTTCATTCACTTTTAATGCTGTGCACAACTGAAGTCAACTTATAAGATATACTTACCTATTTAATATGCATTGTTAACATTTACAGCCACTCTTATTTAAGTATGAGCATTCATTACTACATTAAGTGGCATGTAGGTTTGTAGTATTTGTCAATTTCTGGTGTAAACACTCTCATTACGGCTCATTTTAAATTGTCAAAATGAGTGCATTGAACTCGGATCTGATTACATATTTCCGAAGCACATCATTGTATTTTATTTCCCACAAATGGATATTGTAGCAACAAACATGATTCAGAACATTCTTAATAACACAGTAAAATTATTGGGAATTATCAAGCTTTAAATTGTGTTCAGTTCTGGCAATAGCACATGCCTGGGTTGTGGGCACAAACCCCAGCAAGGGGCTTGCAGGAGGCAGCAGTTGAATGATTCTCTTCATTGATGTTTATATCTCTCAGTCCTCCCTTTCTCTATGAAAGTATATGTGTCTGTGAGTGTGAGTGTGTGTGTGTGTGTGTGTGTGTGTGTGTGTGTATTTTTTCAGAGTAATTTTTTGAAGAGAGTAAATTAGTATGACTCAGAATTTGTGGGGTCCCAAACCATGCATGCTGTGAAAGGCACATAAGAATAGCAGAAAATCACACTTTATACCATATTGGGTTATTTTGCATTGCTGACGAAGGCCTTGAAAAAAGTCCCCTTGACTTTGTGGTTCTAATTTACAGTCTGGTTCCTCTCTTATTGGTGAGTTTAATGGTCTCCCAGAATAGGAGTCCTTTGTTGGGCATATGTGAACAATATGAGTTATATTCTCTGCTCAAAGTAATGTTTAGGGGAACTCCTCCCCATATTAAAGGATCCGTGTGCCATTAAGAATGAAATTTCATATGCTGCCAAGACTGGTTTGGCTCATTGGGTAGAGCGTTGACCTGCAAACTGAAAGGTCCCAGGCTTGATACTGGTCAAGAGCATGTACCTTGGTTGTGGGCACATCCCCAGTAGGGTGTGGGCAAGAGGCAACTCGTCAATGTTTCTATGTCTTCAATGTTTCTGACTCTCTATTCCTCTCTCTTCCTCTCTGTAAAAAGAAATTTTATATGCTGGTGTCAATTGCTGTAAGACTCCATTGTTTAAATGGAACCACCATTAAAAAAGAAACACCCTATCAATAGAGAGTATAAAAGAAGGCTTTAAATTGGTAGTGGAAAATGCCTCTTCTAAACATTTTTTAGAAATGGTCAAAGGTCTGTGCCTTGTGTGATGTTTGCTTATAGACATTTTCAGGGCCTCCATAACTGTTTTCTGTGGCTGAAGTCATTGGCAGAGAAGATAAACACTACTTTTTTTTAGTCCACTGTCCTATCTAGGGTAGTTATCTCATGGTTTCCTCAACTGGAAAGACCTCAGAGCTGAGGAACAATAATCCTATAATCAGTCCTAGGTTATATTTTTTTTGTGATCTCTCAACATTCCTGCGGATTCCAATTGCAATCATCTTCACTGATTACCAATATTTGCTTCCCCTGAGGCAAGGCTTGTCCTCTCTGGATATTCGTATTGTGATGCTATGACCCAAATAGGGTTGGGATTTTAATTTTCTAACAAGATAGAGATATCCGTCAAAACCAGTTTGGCTCAGTGGTAGAGCGTCAGTCTGCGGACTGAAAGGTCCCAGGTTCGATTCCGGTCAGGGGCATGTATGTTGGTTGTGGGCATATCCCCAGTAGGGGGTGTGCAAGAGGCATCTGGTCGGTGTTTCTCTCTCATTGACGTTTCTAGCTCTCTATCTCTCTCCCTTCCTCTCTGTAAAAAAGTCAATAAAAAATTGAAAATAAAAAAAATAGAGATATACAGATCTTTGTTGCAAATGCTCCTTAAGGCTTTATTAAGTGCTAGAGGCCCGGAGCAAGAAAATTCATGCATTGGAGAGAGGGGATCGCTCAGCCCAGCCTGTACCCTCTCACACTCCAGGAGCCCTCGGGGGCTTGAGGCGATCTGTGATCAAGGAAAAATGATCTCCCATCACACCTCTGCTGCTGCCAGTACCAACAGTGGAAGCCTTGGCCAGCCCTGGTTACCTGAGCCTCTGGCAGACTTGAGTGGCTGGACAGCCAGCATCCGAGGTTTAGGCACCTTAGCCAGATTCTTGGCAACAAGGGGACTGAAGGGACAGGGGTATTCCAGAGGCAGGCATATGCCTTACCTGTGTGATATATCAGCTAAAAGGTAATAGAGGAAGATACCTGGGTTTCTCTGAGCATCACTCCTGGACCTGCCATCTCTGCTCATCTACTGAGTGTGCATGGTCTCTCACTAACACCAGGGCCAGCAGGGAAATAGGCTCAGTGATCTCTGCAGAGGGGATGGGGAAAATATGAAGGGACCTCATTCAGCACAGGTTCCTGCACAGAATGAACAGAAACTACAGAATCACCATGTGTGTGAATGTAAGCATTTTTCTAATCAGCCCCATCTAATGGAGCACTGACCTGGGCAATGCACATGAGAAGGAGGCTTGGAGGCAGGGTAGTGATGGCTGTGATTATAAGAGAACATGGACGCTGGAATGCTTGCAGTCCAGTAACCTTCCCAGTCAACTCTCATAATATGTGGAATTCACACCCACAACAGTGGGGGACCCAGGCAGCAGGGAGTTACCCAGGGTCACACTCAGAAGTGGATTCTGATTTGGCGCCAATGACATCTGACCAAGCTCATTTTTTCCCCGTTCACTCCTATAGATCTTGGGTTTTGGGAAGCTCAAGGACAAAGTCTAGGTGAATGAGGAGAAAGCCAAGAAACCATCCTGAGAAACATCCACTGCTATTCGCTACCAGGCCTTACTCCTCTCCTTTGCCCCTGTGCAGCCCCAAAGGAGGCTGGCATCGTGTGGTCGCCTTTGGTCTGGGGCCCATCAAGTAGGTCAGGCTCTACTACTGACCGTGATGTTGGCTGCAGCCGGTGATAGGCTTTGACCAATGAAATGTGGGAGTCGAGCCTGTCACTTTAACACAAGAGTCTGAAACAAGGGAGGTGGGCCGCCCTCTCTGTCCATCTCTGATAACAACCAGCAGGACCATATCTGTTGGCTGCTCCTTTATCCTGATTCCAGCAGAACCAGGGTGTTTATGTGCTAGGAACAAGAAAGAAACCTTCTTTACTCTAAGCCACTGAAGTTTTGGGGTTGCCCATTACCCACAATACCATCTAGCCAAATGGAAATGCATCTCCGATTCTACCCTCTAGGAGGCAGCAGAGCCTAAAATTAGTAGCCAGAGCAAGGTGGTTAGAGACACATGGGTTTGACTTCTAGCCCTGCCTTTATTAACTCTACAAACAAGCAATTAATTTTGAGACTCTGACCTTGGATTCCCTCCCTATCAAATAGATTGTGAAACTATCTCAGATTACTAAGAGGATTAAATGAAATAATAATATATGCAAAGCATTGAATCCAGGCTATGCACTTGTAGTAAATATTCAGTAAGTCTTAGTTCCTTAACATCACAATGTGTACTGACTACAGACATGCAGACAATATGGAAAATGTCAACATGTTTGCCTAAATATCCTTTCAAAATATCTTTGTAAACCATAAGATAAGATTACATATATTCTCTCATAGCCTGCTTTTACTCTTAATAATGTACTATTTTGATGTAAAAAAAAAATGAGCCAAGCTGAAATAGCTCAGTTTATTGAGCATGGTCCCATGCACAGAAAGGGCACCTGCTGTTGTTATGGGCTGTAGTCCATTAGGGGTCATGTCCAGGAAGCCACTCTATGTTTATATCCTTCTACTCTCTATAAAATCAATTAAAATACCTTTACATATATTTACCTATTTAGATTTGTAGTCTTTTATGAAATTATATTTAATTGTTTTTTTTTTGTTTTTTTTTACAGAGAGGAAGGAAGAGAGATAGAGAGTCAAAATCATCGATGAGAGAGAAATATCAATCAGCTACTTCCTGCACACAACCAAGATACATGCCCTTGGCTGGAATCAAACCTGGGACCATTCAGTTGCAGGCCGACGCTCTATCCACTAAGCGAACCTGGTCTGGGCTAGATTTGTAGTCTTAAGGAATAATTGAAATAATTCTTTTCACCTGAGGGAGCAGAATCTGTAATAATGTACCCAAAGAGGAGTTCAGTTTTGTAGACAACACTTTCTACAAACCTGTGACAATCCCCTAAAACGTAAGTTGTCAGTTCCCAATGTCACTTGGATGCCCCAGAACAATATTCACAATGGTCAATGAATAATTGGGATTGTAGAGCCATATGCAAAGCTAGATTGCTGCATTACCCAAAGGGCCATGCGCTAAGGAGGGACGGGTTTAGTCAATGAAGCCCAGGAGAGGCGCATTATCCCTGTGCTCATTGGTTTGAGTTTGACTTCCAGAGTCTTTCTTTTGGTGGTGAATTTGACCTTTGCAGTGTGCTCCAGAATCAGAGGCTCCGGTGCTGGGTCAGGAAGCATCAGAGGCAGTGTTCCCGCAATGCAGTTGTCTGTCTGTGGCTGGTTGAGTCACAACAGGCCGTGACTGATTTCTTTGTGCCTCTAAACTACTTTCTGCTTCCAGAGTTCAACCCGGCCTCACCTCATTCACTCTCCAGCCTCGGGTGTGAGTGCCTGTTCCAGTTCTGCAGTCCAGGTCTCAGCGCCAGAACAGTGAGCTGCTTGAGGGTGTCACATGGTGTGATTTGATGGGACAAGGTAACATGCTGAAAATGCACCGTATAATGCCATGGCAGTGTGACTGGGGAGGGGGGATTAGGGAAATCCTGATCAGTCTTATAGCTAAAAGCAACAAAGAAGATGAAGCATAGTTTTGTGTGAGGAGTTTTGCTGTCATTTGCAGAAAGCTGCTGCCATTAATGGCTGGGATCCAAAGAGGGGCATGGTGGGAGTTAGGTTTCTAATCTATTCTCAAAACTTCTCAGAGGAAGAGCATACCAGAAGAGAGAAAATAGCACTTAGGGACAGGATGGAGAAGTCTTGGGAAAGCCCTGATGGAATGCAAGAATCACCGGGTTTGGGCTGGGCAAGGGCCCTGAGCAGCCTGAGACTGTGGGTCTGGTGGTGGTTTCCAGCCTCTCAACAGACCTTTACTTTGACCAGATTCCTGCAGATGCAGAACCACTTGAGGGGACTGGGCGGTAGAGCTTATTTCAGAGCCTCCTAGTCTTGTTTCCTCTGAGGGAGTTGTGTCCTGGGAATGTCCAGCCACTCTTCTAGGTCTTTGACCTGGGGACCCTAAAGGGACACCAAGCCCAGAATTCTAAGTCCAGGACTAGGGTTACATGACTGGTCCCTGTTTTTGGCAACCAGTGGAATGGGATGTGAGAAGTTTTTCCAGTCATGGGTTGCTATATGTGTCAAGGCTTGGAGTGAAGTCTGAGCTCATTAAGGAACCCTAAGTTGTCCACCCACCTTTCTTCCTTTTAATTAGGAACTGGAAACAATGGGACAGAACTCAGGTTTTGAGTAGCTTAGTGATAATGTGGACGTCTGTCCTGTAGGTGATGGGAGCAATGGGAGTTTTGGAGCAATGGAGGCAGGGTATCTGAACCAGGTGTCATTAGACTCCCTGTGGCTGCAGCAGGCTGAACCATATAGATGGGATGGAGTCAGTAGAAAGACTAGGATGGATGCTGCTGTGATTGCCTTGGTTAGTGTCGTAGTAATTGGCCACTGGGAGTGGCTGTGGAGGTTAAACAAGCTTTGGATTCTGGATTGGTGTTTTAGGTGTGGCCACCAGGATTTTCTAATTTGGAGGTAGAGAGAGAGGTAAAAGTCAAAGATTTCATTTGGCAACTGGTGGCATGGAAGGGCTATCAGCTGAGATGCAGATATTCACAGTAGAAAGTAATGTTCACTGGGGATGTCTAAACATTTATATTTTATCTGTTAGGGTTGTGATATTTCAGGGAGCAGTTCATGAGCAATTGGAACTCTGAGGCACAGTTCAGAAGGAAAACTTCTGTGAAATGTAGACAGAGTGTAGGGACAAGGGAAATGTTGTAGATCATCTTTTTCTTTGTCTTTTTAATTGGAAACTGAAAAGCAATCAAAGAAGATGAAACAGCAGCTGTTACATATTTACTTGTTAAACATATAACAGGACATTGTTGTGAGTTTGATCCTGGGTTGTTTTCCTTATTCTGCTTGATTTGCTTAAAGCATCAGTGTCATTGTTGAGACTCACTGGGCATTGGGTAGAGGGCCATAGACTATGGGACCTGATTAATGAAGAGAGACCTTCATTGAAGGACTGAAAGTTGCCTCAATGAGTGTGGACTCTCAGAGTCGGTGTAGAACTTTTTCCTGTTTGAATTTGTCAAGCAGCATTCATACCACAAATGCTGACCAATGAGGAGGAAATGAAGGAGATGACTTTGGGGGCCGTGGGTATGGGAGTGCAGGTGTGAGACAGGTGTAGGAGAAGGAATGATGTGTCCTTGGAGAGGGCATGTGCATTAAAGGCTGCAGAACCATGACATTTAAATAAGAGGGAATGAAGGTTGAGGCCATTACCTGCTGATACTACAGAGTGGTGAATTTACAGGTTAATTCCTGAAAATAGGAATGACATAGCATACATCACCATCCTTTGGATTTGAAATTCTCCAGTGGCTTTGGAAGGCAGAATGGTAAGAGAAATATATTAAAGAGGTGGTGGATTCAAATTTTGGAAAAGAAGATGATTAGGAAATATAGTGTGCTAATCACGACATACTTGTGTTACATTTGACTTTGTGCCTGTGGGAATGAAATTGTGTGAGAGAAGTGTGGTTCAATGAATTTTGACCTATAGGCAGTGCAAAATAATGGCTTAAACACCCTGAGATTGGGTTCAAATAATTGCAGTTTGATGCCATAATTATTGGGGTCTTAAAATGGGAATTCAGGGAACAACAGAGCATTATGTCAAATCCTCACACTCTCATTATGGACACCATCTCTCCCTTGTGTTTATGACACCCACTGTATTGAAAAGGGGAAGTGTGGCCTGCATGTGAGTCTTAGAGCACGGGTATTCTCTATATAATTATCTACACTTATTGTTGTGGGAAGACACAGTATCAGTAGGAATATAAGGAGAGAAGGACTATGGTGGTACCAAGTCCTGGGTTTTTTTCTCATATGGGGAGTTGTGGGAGGATATGCATGTTGAGGAGGATGAACATAAAATCATAGCAGAGGAACTGGTCATGAACTGAACTGTGTCTATTGTGGCAGGATATGAACTTTGAGGACGTGGCCATCACCTTCTCTCAGGAGGAGTGGGAGCTCCTTGATGAGACTCAGAGATTTCTATGCCACAGGATGATGCTGGAAGTGTTTGAACTTGTATCTTCTGTAGGTAAGACCTTCACAATTCTCCTATTGTCCTTAGGTGATGTCCTCTCTTTCCTTTATTCTCCTATTGTAAGTTTTCTCTCTCCAATATCGCGACCATGGGCTCTTCTATTTTATTCCATTTTCCTGTCAAATGTCATGTAGCCAAGAGGGCTGTCATTTGGAAAGAACTGAACAAAGGACTCCATGAATATCCCTCACACCCATAGAATTAAATAGTGCAGGAAGTGTCTGGGAGTCAGTATTGTTCCAAACACCTTAATGGGAACAGGTGCTTCCTATTCACCTCTATTGTCTTTCAATAAAATTAAGAATATCTGTGTTATATGAGCTTGTACAATAATAGGTTCATGGGCAACGCTGGTGTTTTCAGAAAGTGAACATAAAGGATGATCTAAAAGGATGTCTCTGGATTTGCAACTCATGGGAATTATGACATACAGGTGGTGTTTAGATCCTACCAGAAACCTGCTCATGATCAACAGAGTTTAGGTTGCTCTGCCAATGGCAACAGCTGATTTATTCCTTTTCCTTGACATGCTTGACAGCTGATTTATCTTTCAATCTGTACTTCCGGGTTTCTGGCTACCTTTTTCTTTTTACTCTTTTCCCTTCACCTGCTCTTCTGAACTGCGCTATCTGCAGTATTTTCAAATAATAATATTGATATTTTTATGAGGTGCACATAGGTACCTCACTAGACCTTTACACAAGCTTCTTGTTTTTTAAATTTTCCTTGGAATAAGATGTAAGCAACATTTTTCACAGCTTGCCCAAGTTTCCTGCAGACAAGTCCTGTTGAACACCGTTAGCAGAAGAAAGAGTAGATGATCCAGCATCTGTTTCATGTGCTGCTTGTCATATTTGATTCATATTTTGTTTAAGATCTTCTGAATATGGTGATCTTCAGTGGCACAGAGTATCACAGGAGCATTTCTTCAATCCTTCCAAAGATATGTTACTCTCAGACAATTGCATGTAACCAATGTGTTATGTGTGATACACTTTTATATGAAACTTCTCCCTGTCACCATAGTCGACACTTATTTCATCACCATTTTTCTGTTTTCAGGTTGTGAGCATAAAACACATGATGCAGAGGCCTATTCTGAGCAGAGTGAATGTGTTCAAGGGGAGTCACAGGAGAGTGCTTCAAAGACAGCTTCAGGAACCCAGGGGACCCTTCTCTGTGGGAGGTGTTTTTCTGTGTTCAAAGATAGTCTTCACCTGACTGAGTCACAAGCAGCAGATTTGGAACAGAAAGCATTCTTCACTGATTCAGATGTGAGAGACTTCTGTTTCAGTGCAAACCCTCACCAGCAACACCGAAATGACAGTGGAGAGAAGCCATGGAAGGAAGCTGTGGACCAGGCCTCATTTGTGACCAGGTGCAGCTTCTATTTATCAGGGGTATCTTCAACCAGTATGGAGGTTGGGAAAGACTTCCCAGATATCTCAGAGCTTCTTCAGGGCCAGGTCATTGTCAACACCGAGGAGCCACACAATCGTGAGATTTCAGAGGAATTTCCTGATGGAAAAACGCATCATCAATGGGATGAAGGTGAAAATGCTGCCTGCCACAAACGGAACCTTGTTCAACATCAGGGTGTGTGCTCTGGAGGAGTAAATTATGAGTGTAATACATGTGGGAAAGTTTTCAGATGTATCTCAAATCTCAATAGACATAAGAGAGTTCACACTGGAGAAAAGTCCTATGAGTGTACTGATTGTGGGAAGGTGTTCCATCACAGGTCTTCCCTCACTATACACCACAGAGTTCACACAGGAGAAAAACCTTACCAGTGCATTGAATGTGGGAAATCATTTAGTCAGAGTCCTCACCTCTTATGCCACAAGAGAGTTCACACTGGGGAAAAGCCATATCTATGTAGTGATTGTGGGAAGTGCTTCAGTAAAAGTTCACACCTCATTGAACACCTCAAAATTCACACTGGTGAGAGACCATATGAGTGCAATGATTGTGGGAAATCGTTCAGGCATATGTCCACTCTCACACAGCACCAGAGAGTTCACACTGGAGAAAAGCCTTATGAGTGTAGGGAATGTGGGAAGTCCTTCAGTCATAGCTCTAACCTCCTAGAACACCACAGAGTTCATACTGGAGAAAAGCCATATGAATGTAGTGATTGTGGGAAATCCTTCAGGCAGCTCTCCACTCTCAGAGAACACCAGAGAGTTCACACTGGACAAAAGCCATATGAGTGTGGTGAATGTGAGAAATCTTTTAGGCGAAAATCTGATTACACAAAGCATTGCCGAATTCACACTGGAGAAAAGCCATATGAGTGTAGTGAATGTGGAAAATACTTCAATGAAAGCTCTAACCTCCGTAAACACCTCAGAATCCACACTGGAGAAAAGCCCTATGATTGTAGTGATTGTGGCAAATCATTTAGGAAAAAATGTACTTTCACAAAACATCAGAGAATTCACACTTATTGAGAATAGCCATATGAGTGTTTTAAATGTAGGAAGTCATTTAGGCAAAAATCTGCTTTCACAAGGCATCACAGAATTCACACTGGAGAACTCCATATTAGTGTAGTAATTAAGAAAGGTAAATCAGTCACACCTGTACTCTCAGGGAGTACAACTGAAGTCAACTTATATGATGAACTAACATTCCTAATTTCATTGTTAATATTCAGAGCCACTCTTATTTAAGTCTAAGCACTCATTAATCCATTAAGTGACATGTAGGTTTTAGTATTAGACAATTTCCTGGTGTAAATACTCATTATGGTTCTTTTGAAACTGTCAAATGACTGCATTGAACACGGACCTGATTAGATATTTCAGTAGCACAACATTGTACTTTATTTCACAATCAAGGGAGACTCTGCAGTTAAACTAGATGGAAAGTGCCTCTTCTAGATATAAGTCCAAATGATTGCAGGTGATGTGGCATATTTGGTCTTTGAGGACATTCTGAGGACCTCCATCACTATTTCCTGTATCTGGAGTCACTGGCAGAAAAAAAAAATCTCATGGGTTTGTGGATTCCCTTGTCCCCTCTAGCTAGGTCATCTCAAGGGTGTTGCTCAACAGGCAAAACTCAAAGCTAGAGGATGGATAATGCTACAATCAGCCCCAGAATGTGTCTTTTGTAACCAGTCATTATTCCTGCTGATTCTAATGGCAATAGTCTTCACTGTTCGTCAACATTCGGTCCCCCTGAGGCAAGGTTGGTCTTCCCAGGAAATGAGAACTAACATGCATCAGGGAGCACCTTTCTAATGGGTGCTGTTTGGTGAGCTCTGGCCTGGAGAGAAAGCTGAGAAACTGTCACATGTGACATACACTCACCTCTAACTCATACACAGGGTGGCACTATAATAAGATCACAGTTGTAAATTCAGGTTGTATTTTTAAAGATATTTTAGAAAATGATTTTATTCTTTGTTCGGGTGGGAGAGAGAAAGAGGCTGGAATAAAGATAAACATAGATATGCTGTCTCCCTCTCACTCCGTACTAGGGATACATTGGGGTATGTGCACTGACGTGGAATCAAACCAGAGAACTTTCTCTGAGGTCACTGCCTGGGCGAGAGCTTGTTCCTGTATTATTATTATTACTACTAACTATTGTACTATTTTCCACACCAACAACTCTAAACCCTCTTTTGCCACATCCTGTATTTTCTTACTGCCCTCTTGTTATCTCTCTTTCTGCCTTTCGTGGCCCTACATGCACTCATGAATATTTTCCATTCTTTGCAATAGAATAGTTCATACCATTCATAATTTTATTGGCACTATTAGATGTGTACTTTTAAACAAATGCTGGTTTCTTCCAAGCTACACATTGATTTTGAGATTTAATACAAATGCTTATGTGAAGAGTGGTTGTTTTATTGCTAAGTAGTACTGGATACTGTGAATAACCCCTTTATCTGCTGATCTCGGTTGTTTGTTATTTCCAGGTTTTAGTTATTATAAATAAGTCTTTTGGGAATATTTTCATTCAATCCTATATATAGACATACATTTTACTTATCAAGCCATCGTGAGGGTGAATGTCTTACATTTAAGATATGCAGTTCTGTGAGCCAAAATGGTCATTCCCGTTGCCTTACCTCTAACCCATATTATATAAAAATTCCCATTTTTCTGCTACCCTGTAAGGACATACAATGTTTAACCTTTTCAAATATTAACCATAGAAATGCATATAATGTCAAATTGCTTTTGTTTTAATTCCATCTACTGAGAAATTTTTAATGGTGAGCATTTGTTTTTATCTGCTTTGTTTAAATGTCTGCTGAGAATCTTTTGCAAATTTTTAAAATAAATATATTATTTTACCAAAGGAGGACTGTGCAGCATCTAAGACATATGCTTAAATATCCATAATTCCTCAGTGACTGAAGTGACCCTTTGCCATATGGAACCATAGGTTTTGCAGCCTGAAAGGAAAACTGTTTCATTCAGTTTTAATGATGTGCACAACTGATGTCATCTTATACCATATACTTACATATTTAACCTGCATTGTTAACATTCAGAGGCACACTTATTTAAGTCTAATTAGTCATTAATACATTAAATGGCATGTAGCTTTGTAGTATTTGTCAATTTCCTGGTGTAAACTCTCTCATTATGGTTCATTTTAAACTGTCAAAATAAGTGCATTGAACTCGGACCTGATTACATATTCTGAAGCACATCGTTGTATTTTATTTTCCACAAATGGATACAGAAGCACCAAACATGATTCAGAACATTCTTAATAACACAGTAAAATTATTGGGAAATTTCAAGCTTTAAATTGGGATCAGTTCTGGCAAAGGGCACATGCCTGGGTTGTGGGCACAAATCCCAGCAAGGGGCTCACAGGAGGCAGCAGTTGAATTATTCTCTTCATTGATATTTATATCTTTCACCCCTCCCTTTCTCTATGAAAGTATGTGTGTGTGTGTGTATTTTTTTTCAGAGAGTAATTTTTTAAAGAGTAAGTTAGTATGACTCAGAATTTGAGGGGTCCCAAACCATGCCTGCTGTGAAAGGCACATAAGAATGGCAGAAAATCACACTTTATACCATATTGGGTTATTTTGCATTGCTGACCAGGGCCTTGAAAAAAGTCCCCTTGACTTTGTGGTTCTAATTTACAGTCTGTGGTGAGTTTAATGGTCTCCCAGAAAAGGAGTCCTTAGTTGGGCATATGTGAACAATATGAATTATATTCTCTGCTCACAGTAAAGTTTAGGGGAACTCCTCCCCATATTGTAAAGGATCCGTGTGCAATTAAGTATGAAATTTCATATGCTGCCAAGACTGGTTTGGCTCAGTGGGTAGAGTGTTGACATGCAGACTGAAAGGTCCCAGGTTCGATTCAGGTCAAGAACATGTACGTTGGTTGTGGGCACATCCCGAGTAGGGTGTGTGTGGCAGCTCATCGATGTTTCTCTGTCATCGATGTTTCTGACTCTCTATCCCTCTCTCTTACTCTCTGTAAAAATAAATTTCATATGCTGGTGTCATTTGCTGTAAGACTCAGAGGTTTAAATGGAACCACCATTAAAAAAGAAACACTCTATCAGTAGAGAGTATGAAAGACTGCTTTAAATTGGAGGGGGGAAATGCCTCTTCTAAACATTTTTTAGAAATAGTCAAAGGTCTGTGCCTTGTGTGATGTTTGCTTATAGATATTCTCAGGGCCTCCAGAACTGTTTTCTGTGGCTGAAGTCATTGGCAGAGAAGATAAATACTATTTTTTTTTAGTCCACTGTCCTATCTAGGGTAGTTATCTCAAGGTTTCCTCAACTGGAAAAACCTCAGAGCTGAGGAACAAAAATCCTACAATCAGTCCTAGGTTGTATTTTTTGTGATCTCTCAACATTCCTGCAGATTCCGATGGTAATCATCTTCACTGATTGCCAATATTTGCTTCCCCTGAGGCAAGGCTTGTTCTCCCTGGAAATTCATACAGAGATGCTATGGCCCAAATAGGATTGGGATTTTAATTTTCTAACAAGATAGAGATATCTGCCAAAACCAGTTGGGTTCAGTGGTAGAGCATCGATCTGTGGACTGAAAGGTCCCGGGTTCTATTCCAGTCAGGGGCTTGTACGTTGGTTGTGGGCACATTCCCGGTAAGTGGGGTGCAAGAGGCAGCTGGTCAGTATTTCTCTCTCATCGACATTTCTAGCTCTCTATCTCTCTCCCTTCCTCTATGTAAAAAAGTCAATAAAAAATTGAAAATAAAAAAGATAGAGATATCCAGATTTTTGTTTAAAATTCTCCTTAAGGCTTTATTAAGTGCTAGAGGCCCGGAGCATGAAAATTCATGCATTGGAGTGGGGGGATCCCTCAGCCCAGCCTGTGCCCTCTCACAGTCCAGGAGCCCTCAGGGGCTTGAGGTGATCTGTGATCAAGGAAAGATGATGTCCCATCACACCTCTGCTGCTGTCGGTACCAACAGTGGAAGCCTCGGCCAGCCCTGTTACCTGAGCCTTGGGCAGACTTGAGTGGCTGGACAGACACCATGCGAGGTTTAGGCACTTTAGCCAGATGCTTGGCAACAAGGGGGCTGAGGGGACAGGGGGATTCCAGAGGCAGGCATATGCCTTATCCATGGGATAGGTCAGCTAAAAGGTAATAGAGGAAGGTGCCTAGGCTTCTCTGAGCATCACTCCTGGACCTGCCATCTCTGCTCATCTACTGAGTGTGCATGGTCTCTCCCTAAGACCAGGGCCAGGAGGCAGAATGGGCACCGTGCTCTCTGCAGTGAATATGGGGAAAGTATGAAGGGACCTCATTCAGCACAGGTTCCTGCACAGAATGAAGAGAAACCACAGGATCACCATCGGTGTGAATGTCAGCGTTTTTCCAATCAGCCCCACCTGATGAAGCACTCACCTGGGCAATGCACATGAGAAGGAGGCTTGGAGGCAGGGTAGTGACTGCTGTGAATATATGAGAACATGGAGGCTGGAATGCTTGCAGTCCAGTAACCTTCCCAGGCAACTCTCTTAAGATGTGGACTTCACACCCACCACAGTGGGGGACCCAGGCAGCTGGGAGTTACCCAGGGTCACACTCAGAAGTGGGTTCTGATTTTTCCGCCAATGACATCTGACCAAACTCCTTTTTTGGAAGTTCACTCCTATAAGTATTGGGTTTGGGGAAGCTCAAGGACAAAGTCTAGGTGAATGAGGAGAAAGCCAAGAAACCATCCTGAGAAACATCCACTGCTATTCGCCACCAGGCCTTACTCCTCTCCTTTGCCCCTGAGCAGCCCCAAAGGAGGCTGGCACTGTGTGGTCGCCTTTGGTCTGGAGCCCATCAAGTAGGTCAGACTCTACTACTGACTGTGATGTTGGCTGCAGCCAGTGATAGGCTTTGACCAATGAAATGTGGGAGTCGAGCCTGTCACTTTAACACAAGAGTCTGAAACAAGGGAGGTGGGCCACCCTCTCTGTCCATCTCTGATAACAACCAGCAGGACCCTACCTGTTGGTTGCTCCTTTATCCTGATTCCAGCAGAACCAGGATGTTTATGTGCTAGGAACAAGAAAGAAACCTTCTTTACTCTAAGCCACTGAAGTTTTGGGGTTGCCCATTACCCACAATACCATTTAGCCAAATGGAAATGCATCTCCGATTCTACCCTCTAGGAGGCAGCAGAGCCTAAAATTAGTAGGCCGTGCAAGGTGGCTATAAACACATGGGTTTGACTTCAACCGTGCCTTTATTAACTCTACAAACAAGCAATTAATTTTGAGACTCTGACCTTGGATTCCCTCCCCATCAAATAGATTGTGAAACCATCTCAGATTGCTAAGAGGATTAAATGAAATAATAATATGTACAAAGCATTGAATCCAGGCTATGCACTTATTGTAAACATTCAGTAACTCTTAGCTCCTTAACATCACAATGTGTACTGACTACAGACATGCAGACAATATGGAAAATGTCAACATGTTGGCCTAAATATCCTTTTAAATTTTCTTTGTAAACCGGTAAGATAGGATTACATATATTCTCTCATAGCCTGCTTTTACTCTTAATAATTTACTATTTTGATGTAAAAAAAAAATGAGCCAAGCTGAAATTTTGAGACTCTGTTTATTGAGCATAGTCCCATGCACAGAAAGGGCACCCGCTGTTGTTATGGGATGTAGTCCATTAGGGGTTCATGTCCAGGAAGCCACTCTATATTTATATCCTTCTATTCTCTATAAAATCAATTAAAATACCTTTACATATATTTACCTATTTATATTTGTACTCTTTTATGAAGTTATATTTAATTGATTTTTTTTTCAGACAGGAAGGAAGAGAGATAGAGAATCAGAATCATCGATGATAGAGAAACCAATCAGCTGCTTCCTACACACACTCCGCTGGGGATGTGCCCACAACCAAGATATAAGCCCTTGGCTGGAATCAAACCTGGGACCATTCAGTCTGCAGGCCGACGCTCTATCCACTAAGCGAACCTGGTCTGGGCTAGATTTGTAGTCTTAAGGAATAATTGAAATAATTCTTTTCACCTGAGGGAGCAGAATTTGTAATACTGTTCCCAAAGAGGAGTTCAGTTTTGTAGACAACACTTTCTACAAACCTGTGACAATCCCCTAAAACATAAGTTGTCAGTTCCTAATGTCACTTGGGTGCCCCAGAACAATATTCACAATGGTCAATGAATAATTGGGATTGTAGAGCCACATGCAAGGCTAGATTGCTGCATTACCCAAAGGGCCATGCGCTAAGGAGGGACGGGTTTAGTCAATGAAGCCCAGGAGAGGCGCATTATCCCTGTGCTCATTGGTTTGAGTTTGACTTCCAGAGTCTTTCTCTTGGTGGTGAATTTGACCTTTGCAGTGTGCTCCAGAATCAGAGGCTCCGGTGCTGGGTCAGGAAGCATCAGAGGCAGTGTCCCCGCAGTGCAGTTGTGTGGCGGTGGCTGGTTGAGTCACAGCAGGCCGTGACTGATTTCTTTGTGCCTCTAAACTAATTTCTGCTTCCAGAGTTCAACCCGGCCTCACCTCATTCACCCTCCAGCTTCGGGTGTGGGTGCCTGTTCCGGTTCTGCAGTCCAGGTCTCAGCGCCAGAACAGTGAGCTGCTTGAGGGTGTCGCACGGTGTGATTGGGTGGGACAAGGTAACAGGCTGAAAATGCACCGTATAATGCCATGGTGGTGTGACTGGGGAGGGGGGATTAGGGAAATCCTGATCAGTCTTATAGCTAAAAGCAACAAAGAAGGTGAAGCACAGTTTTGTGTGAGGAGTTTTGCTGTCATTTGCTGAATGCTGCTGCCATTAATGGCTGGGATCCAAAGAGTGGTATGGTGGGAGTTAGATTTGTAATCTATTCTCAAAACTTCTCAGAGGAAGAGCATACCAGAAGAGAGAAAATAGCACTTAGGGACAGGATGGAGAAGTCTTGGGAAAGCCCTGATGGAATGCAGGCATCACCGGGTTTGGGCTGGGCAAGGGCCCTGAGCAGCCTGAGACTGTGGGTCTGGTGGTGGTTTCCAGCCTCTCAACAGACCTTTACTTTGACCAGATTCCTGCAGATGCAGAACCACTTAAGGGTACTTGGTGGTAGAGCTTATTTCAGGGCCTCCTAGTCTTGTGTCCTCTGAGGGAGTTGTGTCCTGGGAATGTCCAGCCACTCTTCTAGGTCTTTGACCTGAGGACCCTAAAGGGACACCAAGCCCAGAATTCTAAGTCCAGGACTAGGGTTACATGACTGGTCCCTGTTTTTGGCAACCAGTGGAATGGGATGGGAGAAGTTTTTCCCGTCATGGGTTGCTATATGTGTCAAGGCTTGGAGTGAAGTCTGAGCTCATTAAGGAACCCTAAGTTGTCCACCCACCTTTCTTCCTTTTAATTAGGAACTGGAAACAATGGGACAGAACTCAGGTTTTGAATAGCTTATTGACAACGTGGATGTCTGTTCTGTAGGTGATGGGAGCAATGGGAGTTTTGGAGCAATGGAGGCAGGGTATCTGCCCCAGGTGTCATTAGACTCCCTGTGGCTGAAGCAGGCTGAACCATGTAGATGAGATGGAGGCAGTAGAAAGACTAGGATGGATGCTGCTGTGATTGTCTTGGTTAGTGTCATAGTAATTGGCCACTGGGGGTGACTGTGGAGGTTAAATAAGCTTTGGATTCTGGATTGGTGTTTTAGGTGTGGCCACCAGGATTTTCTAATTTGGATGTGGAGAGAGAGGTAAGAGTCAAAGATTTCATTTGGCAACTGGTGGCATGGAAGGGCTATCAGCTGAGATGCAGATATTCACAGTAGAAACTAATGTTCACTGGGGATGTCTAAACATTTATATTTTATCTGTTAGGGTTGTGATATTTCAGGGAGCAGTTCATGAGCAATTGGAACTCTGAGGCACAGTTCAGAAGGAAAACTTCTGTGAAATGTAGACAGAGTGTAGGGACAAGGGAAATGTTGTAGATCATCTTTTTCTTTGTCTTTTTAATTGTTAACTGAAAAGCAATCAAACAAGATGAAACAGCAGCTGTTACATATTTACTTGTTAAACATATAACAGGACATTGTTGTGAGTTTGAGCCTGGGTTGTTTTCCTTATTCTGCTTGATTTGCTTAAAGCATCAGTGTCATTGTTGAGACTCACTGGGCATTGGGTAGAGGGCCATAGACTATGGGACCTGATTAATGAAGAGAGACCTTCATTGAAGGACTGAAGGTTGCCTCAATGAGTGTGGACTCTCAGAGTCGGTGAAGAACTTTTTCCTGTTTGAATTTGTCAAGCAGCATTTATACCACAAATGCTGACCAATGAGTAGGAAATGAAGGAGATGACTTTGGGGGCCGTGGGTATGGGAGTGCAGGTGTGAGACAGGTGTGGTAGAAGGAATGATGTGTCCTTGGAGAGGGCATGTGCATTAAAGGCTGCAGAACCATGACATTTAAATAAGAGGGAATGAAGGTTGAGTCCATTACCTGCTGATACTACAGAGTGGTGAATTTACAGGTTAATTCCTGAAAATAGGAATGACATAGCATACATCACCATCCTTTGGATTTGAAATTCTCCACTGGCTTTGGAAGGCAGAAATGTAAGAGAAATATATTAAAGAGGTGGTGGATTCAAATTTTGGAAAAGAAGATGATTAGGAAATATAGTGTGCTAATCACGACATACTTGTGTTACATTTGACTTTGTGCCTGTGGGAATGAAATTGTGTGAGAGAAGTGTGGTTCAATGAATTTTGACCTAGAGGCAGTGCAAAATAATGGCTTAAGCACCCTGAGATTGTATTCAAATAATTGCAGTTTGATGCCATAACTATTGGATTCTTAAAATGGGAATTCAGGGGAAAACAGAGCATTATGTCAAATCCTCACACTCTCATTATGGACACCATCTCTTTCTTGTGTTTATGACACCCACTGTATTGAAAAGGGGAAGTGTGGCCTGCATGTGAGTCTTAGAGCATGGGTATTCTCTATATAATTATATACCCTTATTGTTGTGGGAAGACATAGTAACAGCAGGAATATAAGGAGAGAGGGACTTTGATTTACCAAGTCCTGGGTTCTTTTCTTATGTGGGGAGTTGAGGAAGAATATGGATGCTGGGGAGGATGAACATAAAATCATAGCAGAGAAACTGATCGTGGACTGAACTGTGTCCATTGTGGCAGGATATGAACTTTGAGGACGTGGCCATCACCTTCTCTCAGGAGGAGTGGGAGCTCCTTGATGAGGCTCAGAGATTTCTATGCCACAGGATGATGCTGGAAGTGTTTGAACTTGTATCATCTGTAGGTAAGACCTTCACAATTCTCCTGTTGTCCTTAGGTGATGTCCTCTCTTTCCTTTATTCTCCTATTGTAAGCTTTCTCTCTCCAATATCGCAACCATGGGCTCTTCTATTTTATTCCATTTTCCTGTCAAATGTCATGTAGCCAAGAGGGCTGTCATTTGGAAAGACCTGAACAAAGGACTCCATGAATATCCCTCACACCCATATAATTAAATAGTGCAGGAAGTGTCTGGGAGTCAATATTGTTCCAAACACCTTAATGGGAACAGGTGCTTCCTACTCACCTCTATTGTCTTTCAATAAAATTAAGAATATCTGTGTTATATGAGCTTGTACAATAATAGATTCACAGTCAAGACTGGTGTTTTCAGAAAATGAACATAAAGGATGATCTAAAAGGATGTCTCTGGATTTGCAACTCATGGGAATTATGACATACAGGTGGTGTTTAGATCCTACCAGAAACCTGCTCATGATCAACAGAGTTTAGGTTGCTCTGCCAATGGCAACAGCTGATTTATTCCTTTTCCTTGACATGCTTGACAGCTGATTTATCTTTCAATCTGTACTTCCGGGTTTCTGGGTACCTTTTTCTTTTTACTCTTTTCCCTTCACCTGCTCTTCTGAACTGCGCTATCTGCAGTATTTTCAAATAATAACCTTGATATTTTTATGAGATGCACATAGGTACCTCACTAGACCTTGACACAAGCTTCTTGTTTTTTAAATTTTCCTTGGAATAAGATGTAAGCAACATTTTTCACAGCTTGCCCAAGTTTCCTGCAGACAAGTCCTGTTGAACACCATTAGCAGAAGAAAGAGTAGATGATCCAGCATCTGTTTCATGTGCTGCTTGTCATATTTGATTCATATTTTGTTTAAGATCTTCTGAATATGGTGATCTTCAGTGGCACAGAGTATCACAGGAGCATTTCTTCAATCCTTCCAAAGATATGTTACTCTCAGACAATTGCATGTAACCAATGTGTTATGTGTGATACACTTTTATATGAAACTTCTCCCTGTCACCACAGTCGACACTTATTTCATCACCATTTTTCTGTTTTCAGGTTGTGAGCATAAAACACATGATGCTGAGGCCTATTCTGAGCAGAGTGAATGTGTTCAAGGGGAGTCACAGGAGAGTGCTTCAAAGACAGCTTCAGCAACCCAGGGGACCCTTCTCTGTGGGAGGTGTTTTTCTGTGTTCAAAGATAGTCTGCACCTGACTGAGTCACAAGCAGCAGATTTGGAACAGAAAGCATTCTTCACTGATTCAGGTGTGAGAGACTTCCGTTTCAGTGCAAACCCTCACCAGCAACACCGACATGACAGTGGAGAGAAGCCATGGAAGGAAGCTGTGGACCAGGCCTCATTTGTGACCAGGTGCAGCTTCTATTTATCAGGGGTGTCTTCAACCAGTATGGAGGTTGGGAAAGACTTCCCAGATATCTCAGAGCTTCTTCAGGGCCAGGTCATTGTCAACACCGAGGAGCCACACAATTGTGAGATTTCAGAGGAATTTCCTGATGGAAAAACGCATCATCAATGGGATGAAGGTGAAAATGCTGCCTGCCACAAACGGAACCTTGTTCAACATCAGGGTGTGTGCTCTGGAGGAGTAAATTATGAGTGTAATACATGTGGGAAAGTTTTCAGATCTATCTCAACTCTCAATAGACATAAGAGAGTGCACACCGGAGAAAAGTCCTATGAGTGTACTGATTGTGGGAAGCTGTTCAATCACAGGTCTTCCCTCACTATACACCACAGAGTTCACACAGGAGAAAAACCTTACCAGTGCAGTGAATGTGGGAAATCATTTAGTCAGAGTTCTCACCTCTTATGCCACAAGAGAGTTCACACTGGGGAAAAGCCATATCAATGTAGTGATTGTGGGAAGTGCTTCAGTAAAAGTTCACACCTCATTGAACACCTCAAAATTCACACTGGTGAGAGACCATATGAGTGCAATGATTGTGGGAAATCGTTCAGGCATATGTCCACTCTCACACAGCACCAGAGAGTTCACACTGGAGAAAAGCCTTATGAGTGTAGGGAACGTGGGAAGTCCTTCAGTCATAGCTCTAACCTCCTAAAACACCACAGAGTTCACACTGGAGAAAAGCCATATGAATGTAGTGATTGTGGGAAATCCTTCAGGCAGCTCTCCACTCTCAGAGAACACCAGAGAGTTCACACTGGACAAAAGCCATATGAGTGTGGTGAATGTGAGAAATCTTTTAGGCGAAAATCTGATTACACAAAGCATCGCCGAATTCACACTGGAGAAAAGCCATCTGAGTGTAGTGATTGTGGAAAATCATTTAGGAAAAAATGTACTTTCACAAAACATCAGAGAATTCACACTTATTGAGAATAGCCATATGAGTGTTTTAAATGTAGGAAGTCATTTAGGCAAAAATCTGCTTTCACAAGGCATCACAGAATTCACACTGGAGAACTCCATATTAGTGTAGTAATTAAGAAAAGTAACTCAGTCACACCTGCACTCTCAGAGAGCCCAACTGAAGTCAACTTATATGATGTACTAACACTCTCAATTTCATTGTTAATATTCAGAGCTACTCTTATTTAAGTCTAAGCATTCATTAATCCATTAAGTGATATGTAGGTTTACGTATTAGACAATTTCCTGCTGTAAATACTCAGTATGGTTCTTTTTAAACTGTCAAATGATTGCATTGAATACAGACCTGATTAGATATTTCAGTAGCACATCATTGCATTTTATTTCATAGTCATGGGAGACACTGCAGTTAAACTAGATGGAAAGTGCCTCTTCTAGATATAAGTCCAAATGATTGCAGGTCATGTGGCCTATTTGGTCTTTGAGGACAGTCTGAGGACCTCCATCACTATTTCCTATAGCTGGAGTCACTGGCAGAAAAATTATCTCAAGGGTTTGTGTATTCCCTTGTCCCCTCTAGGGAGGTCACCTCAAGGTTGTTGCTCAGCAGGCAAGAACTCAAAGCTAGAGTTTGGCTAATCCTATAATCAGCCCTAGGATGTGTCTTTTTAACCAGTCATCATTACTGCTGATTCCAATGGCAATACTCTTCACTGCTTGCCAACCATTGCTGCAACTGAGGCAAGGTTGGTCTTACCAGGAAATGAGAACTGACATGCAACAGGGAGAACCTTTCTAATGGGTGCTATTTGGTGAGCTCTGACCTGGAGGTGACATAAACTCACCTCTAACTCATACACAGGGTTGCGGTATAATAGGCTCGCAGTTGGAAATTCAGATTGTATTTTTAAAACTATTTTAGAAAATGATTTTATTCTTTTTTTGGGTGGGAGAGAAAAAGAGGTTGGAAGAAAGAGATAAACATAGATTTGCTGTCTCCTTCTTGCCCCCTACTGGGGATACATTGGGGGATGTGCACTGACCTGGAATCAAACCAGAGAACTTTCTCTGAAAGGGATGACACCTAACCAACTGAGGACACTGGTTGGACCACAGTTTGTTCTACTACTACTACTACTACTACTATTATTATTATTATTATTAAAGATTATATTATTTTCCATACACACAACTCTAAGCCTTCTTTGCCATATCCTGTATTTTCTACAGCCCTGTTGTTATCTCTCTGACTTTCTTGGCCCTCCATGCACTTATGGATTTTTCTATCTTTTTAAATACAATAGTTCATACTGTTCATAATTTTATTGGCACTATTTTAAGTGTACTTTTCAACAAATGATGGTTACCTCCAAGCTCCACAGTCATTTTGAGATTCAATACAAATGCTTATGTGAAGAGTAATTTTTTTATTGCTATGTAGTACTGGATTTTGTGAATAACCCATTTATCTGTTGAGTTTTGTTTGTTATTTCTAGGTTTTGGGTATTATAAATAAACCTTTGGGAATATTTTCATTCAATCCTCTATATGGACATATGTTTTACTTATCAAACTGTTGTGTGGGTGAATGTTTTACACAAGATATGCAGAACTTTGAGCCAAAATGGTGATTCTTTTTGCCTTTCCCCCAACCCACATTGTATAAAAATTCCAATTTTTTGCTACTCTCCAAGGATATACAATGGTTAACCTTTTTAAATAGTAACCCTGGAAATACATATAATCTTAACTTGCCTTTGTTTTAATTTCATGTACTAAGGAATTTTTTATGTTGAATATTACTTTTATCTGCTTTGTTTAAATGTCTACTGAGAATCTCCTGCAAATTGTTTAAATAAATGTATTCTTTTAACCAAAAGAGGACTGTGCACTATGTAAGACTTAGGCTTAAATATCCATAATTCCTCACTGACTCAAGTGACCCTTTGCCATATGGAACTACAGATTTTGCATCCTGAAAGGAAAATTGTTTCATTCACTTTTAATGCTCTGCAGAACTGAAGTCAAATTATACAACATACTGACACATTTATTCTACATTGTTAACAATCGGAGCCACTCTTATTTAAGTCTAAGCATTCATTAATACATTTATTGGCACGTAGGTTTGTAGTATTTGTCAATTTTCTGGTGTAAATACTCTCATTATGGTTCTTTTTAAACTGTCAAAATTATTGCGTTGAACATGGACATGATTACATATTTTTATAGCACAAGATTGTATTTTATTTTCCACAAATGGACACAGTAGCAACAAACATTATTCAGAACCTTCCTAATGACAAAGTAAAATTATTGGGAAATATTAAGCTTTAAACCTGGATTCAATTCCAGCAAAGGGTACATGCCTGGGTTGTGGGCACAATTCCCAGTCCAGGGCTTGCAGGAGGCACCTGGTTAGTGATTTTCTTCATTGATGTTTCTATCTCTCACCCCTCCCTTTCTCGGTGAAATATATATATATATATATATATATATATATATATATATATATATATGTATTTCAGAGAGTAATTTTTTAAAGAGAGTTAATTAGTATGACTCTGTATTTGTGGAGTCCCAAACTTTCCATGCTGGAAAGCACATAAGAATGGCAGAAATTCACTCTTTGCCGCATATTGTGTTATTTTGCATTGCTTACCAAGGACTTGAAAGAAAATCCGCATGATTTTGTGGTTCTAGTTTGCAGTCTGGTGCCTCTCTTATTGGTGAGTTCAGTGGTCTCCCAGAATCGGAGTCCTTTGTTGGGCCTGTGTGAACAATATATTCTCTGTTCACAGTATTACATAATTATCAGCAATGTATAAGGGATCTCCTCCCTATATTCAAAAGCAACCTTATTCCATTAAGAATGAAATTTCATATTCTGGTGTCATTTGCTGTAAGACTCCGAGGTTTAAATGGAACCTCCATTAAAATAGAAACACGCTATAAATAGAGAGTAGGAAAGACTGCAGTAAATTGGAGGGAAAAAATGCCTCTTCTAAACATTTTTTTTACAAATGGTCAAAGGTCTGTGGCTTGTGTGCTGTTTGCTTATAGACATTCTCAGCGCCTGCATAACTGTTTTCTGTGGCTGAAGTCATTGGCAGAGAAGATAAACACTATTTTTTTTTAGTCCCCTGACCCATCCAG
Organism: Nyctalus aviator; assembly: GCA_036971965.1. Lineage (NCBI taxonomy): Eukaryota > Metazoa > Chordata > Mammalia > Chiroptera > Vespertilionidae > Nyctalus > Nyctalus aviator. Next base: position 42,343 of record JAPZQD010000056.1, on the reverse strand, counting down.
GGTGGTTATCTCAAGGTTTCCTCAACTGAAAAGACCTCAGAGCTGAGGAAGGATAATCCTAGAATCTGTCCCAGGTTGTGTATTTTTGTGATCTGTCAGCATTTCTATGGATTCCCATGGTAATCATCTTCACTGATTGCCAATAGTTGCTTCTCCTGAAGCAAGGCTTGTCCTTCTGGGAAATTAGTAGAGATTCTATGGCCCAAATAGGGTTGGGATTTTAATTGTCTAACCAAATAGAGATTTCCGGGTCTTTATTGCAAATGCTCCCTAAGGCTTTATTAAGTCCTATTGGCCCCGTGCATGAAAATTGATGCATTGGAGTGGAGGAACCCTCAGCCTACCCTGTACCCTCTCACACACCAAGAGCCCTCAGGGGCGGGAGGCCACCTGGAGATCAGGGAAAGGTGATGCCCCATCACACCACTGCTGTATCCAGTGTCAACAGTGGAAGCCTCAGCTGTCCCTGGTTACCTGAGCCTCTGGCAGACTTGAGTGGCTGGACAGCCACCGTCCCAGACTTAGGTACCTTGGGCGAACCCTTGGTGATTGGGGGACTGAGGGAACTGGTTGACTCCAGAGGCGGGCATATGCCTTGCGTATGGTATATATCAGCTTAAAGGTAATAGAGGAAGGTGCCTGGGCTATTCTCAGCATCACTCCTGGACCTGGCATCTCTGCTCATCTACTGAGTGTGCATGGTCTCCCCCTAACACCAGGGCCAGGAGGCAGAATGGGCTCAGTGCTCTCTGCAGTGAGGATGGGGAAAATATGAAGGGACCCTTTCAGTACAGGTTCCTGCACAGAATGAACGGAAACCACAGGATCACCATGGGTGGGAATGTCAGCGTTTTTCCAATCAGCCTCACCTGATGGAGCACTCAACTCGGCAATGGACATGAGAAGGAGGCTTGGAGGCAGGGTAGTGACTGCTGTGAATATAAGAGAACATGGATGCTGGAATACTTGCAGTCCAGTAACCTTCCCAGTCAACTATCTTAATATGTGGACTTCACACCCACCACAGTGGAGGACACAGGCAGCAGGGTGTTACCCAGGGTCACACTCAGAAGTGGGTTCTGATTTTTCCGCAATGACATCTGACCAAACTCCTTTTTTATTTTAAGTTCACTGCTATAAATCTTGGTTTCGGGGAAGCTCTGGGACAAAGTCTAGGTGGATGAGGACAAAGCCAACAAACAATCCTGATTAACATCCACTGCCATTCCCTACCAGTCCCTACCTCTCTCCTTTGCCCCTTAGCAGCCCCAAAATAGGCTGGCACCGTGTGGTCGCCTGTGGAATGGGGTCCATCAACTAAGTCAGGCTCTACTATTGACCGTGCTGTTGGCTGCAGCCAGTGATAGGCTTTGACCAATGAAATGTGGGAGTTGAGCCTGTCCCCTTAACAGTAGAGTCTGGTACCAGGTAGATGGGCCGCCCTCTGTGTCCATCTCTGATAACACCTAGCAGGAACCTGCATGTTGGCTGCTCCTTTATCCTGATTCCAGCAGAACCAGCTGTTCATGTGCTATAAACAAGAAAGATACCTTCTTTACTCTAAGCCACTACAACTTTGGGGTTGCTCATTACCCCCAATAACATCTAGTCTGTCTTAATAAAAATGCATCTCCAATTCTACCCTCGAGGAGGTATCAGAGCCTAAAATTAGTAGCTAGAGCAAGGTGGTTAGAGACACATGGGTTTGTCTTCTAGCCCTGCCTTTATTAACTCTACAAACAAGCCATTATTTTGAGCCTCTGAGCCTGGATTCCCTCCCCATCAAATATATTGTGAAACCATATCAAATTGCAAAGAGGATTAGATGAAATTATAATATATATAAAGCATCGAATCCAGGCTTGGCACCTATAGGAAACATTCAGTAACTCTTAGCTCCTTAACATCTCAATGTGTACTGATTACAGATATGCAGACAATAAAGAAAATGTCAATGTGTAGGCCTACATATCCTGTCAAATTTCTTTTTTAAACCTGGATTACATATATTCTCTCATAGTCTGTCTTTTATCTTAACAATGATGTTTTCATGTTAAAAAAAAAGAGGTAAGCTGAAAAGGCTCGGTTTATTGAGCATAGTCCCATGCACAGAAAGATTGCTGGTTCAGTTCTTATTTGAGGGCACCTGCTGTGGTTATGGGCTGTAGTAAATTAGTGGGTCATGTCCAGGAAGCCACTGTATGTTTCTATCCTTCATCTCTCTATAAAAGCCAATTAAAATACCTTTATATATCTTTATCCATTTAGATTTGTAGTCTTAAGGAATCATTGAAATATTACTTTTCACCTGAGGGAGCATTCTAAGAGTCACAGAATCTGAAATAATGTTTCCAAACAGGAGTTCAGTTTTGTAGACAATATTCCCTGTAATCCTGTGACGATCTCCTAAAACCTAATGTTTTCAGTTCCCTATGTCGCTGGGATGCCCTAGAACAATATTTTAAATGGTCAGTGAGTGAATGGGCTCCTAGTGCCACATGCAAGGCTAGATTGCTACATTACCCAAAGGGCCATGCGCCAAGGAGGGCTGGGTTTAATCAATGACGCCCAGGAGAGGCGCATTATACCTGTGCTCATTGGTTTGAGTTTGACTTCCAGAGTCTTTCTCTTGGTGGTAAATTTGATCTTTGCAGTGTGTGTTCATGGAATCAGAAGCTCCAGTGCTGGGTCACCAGGCATCAGAGGAAGTCTCCCCGGGGTTCAGTTGAGTGTCTGAGGCGGATTGAGTCACAACAGGCTGAAGTGAGTTCTCCGTGCCTCCCAAACTACTTCCTGCTTCCAGACTTCAACCCGGCCTCACCTCATTCACCCTCCAGCCTCCGGTGTGGGTGCCTGTTCCGGTCCTGCAGTCCAGGTCTCTGCGCCAGAACAGTGAGTTGCTTGAGGGTGTAATATGGTGTGATTGGATGGGAGAAGGTGACAGGCAGAAAAGCCACAGTATATTGCCATGGTGGTGTGACTGAGGAGGGAGGATTGGGGAAATCCCAGTCTGTTTTACACCTAAAGGCAGCAAAGAAGGTGAAGCAAAGTTTTGTGTGAAGAGTTTTGCTTTCATTTGCAGGAAGCAGCTGCCATTAATGGCTGAGATCCCAAAAGGGGCATGGTGGGAGTTAGGTTTCTAACCTTGTCCAAAACTTCTCAGAGGAAGAGCACACTCGAAGAGAGAAGACAGCACTTAGGGACAGGATGGAGAAGTCCTGTGAAAGCCCTGGTGGAATGCAGGCATCACCGGGTCTGGGCTGGGCAAGGGCCCTGAGCATCCTGAGACTGTGGGTCCTGCTGGTGGTTTCCACGCTCTCAACAGGCCTTAACTTTCACCAGATTCCTGCAGATGCAGAATCAGTTAAGGGACTTGGTGGTAGAGCTTATTTCAGGGCCTCCCAGTCTTGTGGCATTTGAGATAGTTGTGTCCTGGGAATGTAAGGCCAGTCTTCTAGGTCTTTGACCTGGGCACCCTAAAGGGAAACCAATCCCAGAATTCCAAGTCCAGGATTAGGGTAACATGACTGGTCCCTCTTTTTGGCAACCAGTGTGATGGGATGTGAGAAGTTGTTCCAGTCATGGGTTCCTATGTGGGTAAAGGCTTGGAGTGAAGACTGAGCTCATTAAGGAACCCTAAGGTGTGAGCCAACTTTTCTTCCTTTTAATTAGGAACTGGAAACAATTTGACAGCAGTTATGTCTTGAGTAGCTTTGTGTCAACGTGGAAGTCTGTTCTGTTGGTGATCGGAACAATGGGAGGTTTGTAGCAATGGAGGCAAAACTTATGACCCAGGTGTCATTAGACTCTCTGTGGCTGCAGCAGACTGAACCATATAGATGGGAGGGAGGCGGTTGAAAAACTAGGATGGTTGATGCTGTGATTGTCTTGGATAATGTCATAGTTATTGGCCATGAAGAGGGCTGTGGAGGTGAAATAAGCTTGGGATTCTGCATTGGTGTTTTAGGTGTGGCCACAGGATTTTCTAATTTGGAGGTGGAGAGAGAGGAAAGAGTGAAGGATGATGTGAAAGATTGCATTTGGCAACTGGAGGTATGGAAGGACCATCAGCTGAGATGCAGATATTCATAGTAGAAACTGTAATGTTCACTGGGGATACCAAAACGTGTATATTTTACCTATTAGCATTGTGATATTTCAGGGAGCAGTTCATGAGCGACAGGAACTCTGAGGCACAGTTCAGAATGAAAACTTCTGTAAAATGTAGGCAGAGTGTAGGGACTAAGGAAGTGTAGATCATGTTTTTTCTTCTTTTTAATTGGAAAATGAAGAACAAACAAACAAGATGAGACAGCAGCTGCTACATATTTACTTGTTAAACACATAACAAGATATTGTTGTGAGTTTGAGCCTGGGTTGTTTTCCTCATTGCGGTTGATTTGCTTAAAGCATCAGTGGTCATTGGTGAGACTCACTGGGCATGGGGTAAAGGGCCATAGACTAAGGGACCTGATTGATGAAGAGAGGCCTTCATTGGAGGACTGAAGGTTGCCTCAATGAGTGTGGATTTTCAGAGTTGCTGTAGAAATTAATCCTGTTTGAATTTGTCAATTAGCATTCATACTACAAATGCTGACCAATGAGTAGGAAGTGAAGGAGTTGACTTTGAGGTCTGTGGGTGTGGGAGTGCAGGTGTGAGCCAGGTGTGGGAGAAGGAATGATGTGTCCTTGGAGAGGGCATGTGCATTAAAGGTTGCAGAGCCATGACATTTAAATAAGTTGGAATGCAGGTTGAGTCCATTACCTGCGGATACTACAGAGTGTTGAATTTACAGGTTAATTCCTGGAAATAGGAATGAGATAGCATACATCAGCATCCTTTGGATTTGAAATTCTCCACTGGCTTTGGGAGGCAGAATGGTAAGAGAAATATAGAGGTGGTAGATTCAAATTTTGGAAAAGAAGATGATTAGGAAATATACTGTGCTAATCACTACATACTTGTGTTACATTTGACTTTGGGCCGGTGGGAATGAAGTTGTGAGAGAAGTGTGGTTCAATGAATTATGACCTAGAGGCCATGCAATATAAAGGCTTAAGCCCCCTGAGATTGGGTTCAAATAATTGAAATTTGATGCCATAATTATTGGGGTCTTAAAATGGGAATTCTGGGGACAACAGAGCATTGTGTTAAATCCTCACAGTCTCATTATGGACACCATTTCTCCCTACCTTGTGTTCATGACACCCACTGTATTGAAAAGGGGAAGTGTGGCCTGCATGTGAGTCTTAGAGCACAGGTATTCTCTATATAATTACCTACCCTTATTGTTGTGGGAAGACACAGTAACAGCAGGAATATAAGGAGAGAGGGACTTTGATGCACCAAGTCGTGGGTTCTTTTCTTATGTGGGGAGTTGAGGAAGAATACGGATGCTAGGGAGGATGAACATAAAATCATAGCAGAGAAACTGATCGTGGACTGAACTGTGTCCATTGTGGCAGGATATGAACTTTGAGGACGTGGCCATCACCTTCTTTCATGAGGAGTGGAAGCTCCTTGATGAGGCTCAGAGATTTCTATGCCGCAGGATGATGCTTTAAGTGTTTGAACTTGTATCATCTGTAGGTAAGTCCTTCACAATTCTCCTAGTTTCATGAGGTGATGTCCTCTCTTTCCTTTGTTCTTTAATTGTAAGCTTTCTCTCTCCAATATCGCAACCATGGGCTCTTCTATTTTATTCCATTTTCCTGTCGAATGTCATATAGCCAAGAGGGCTGAGTCATTTGGAAAGACCTGAACAAAGGACTTCATGAATATCCCTCACACCCATAACATCAAATAGTGCAGGAAGTGTCTGGGAGTCAGGATTGTTTCAAACCCCTTAATGGGACCAGGTGCTTCCTACTAACCTCTATTGTCTTTCAATAAAATTAAGGATATCTGTGTTATATGAGCTTGTAAAATAATAGGTTCACAGGCGAGACTGGTGTTTTCAGAAAGTGAACATGAAGGATGATCTAGAAGAATGTCTTTAGATTTGCAACTCATGGGATTAATGACATACAGGTGGTGTTTAGATCCTACCAGAAACCTGTTCATGATCAACAGAGTTTAGGTTGCTCTGCCATTGGCAACAGTTGATTTATTCCTTTTTTTTTTTTGACATGCTTGACAGCTCATATATCTTTCAATCTGTGACTTTCGTGTTTCTGTCTTCCTTTATCTTTTTACTCTTTTCCCTTCACCTGCTCTTCTGAACTGCGTTATCTGCAGTATTTTCAAATAATAACCTGGATATTTGTTATGAGATGCACAGAGGTGCCTCACTAGACCTTGACACAAGCTTCTTGTTTTTTAAATTTTCCTTGGAATAAGATGTAAGCAACATTCTTCACAGCTTGCCCATGTCACCTGCAGACAAGTTCTGTTGAACACTGTTAAAAGAAGAAACAGTAGATGATCCAGCGTCTTTTTCATGTGGTGCTTGTCATATTCGTTTCATATTTTGTTTAATATCTTCTGCGTATGGTTATCTTCAGTGACACAGAGTATCACAGGAGCATTGCTTCAATCCTTCTAAAGATATGTTACTCTCAGACAATTGCATGTAACCAATGTGTTTTTTGTGATACACTTTTATGAAGAAACTTCTCCCTGTCACCACAGTCGACACTTATTTCATCACCATTTTTCTGTTTTCAGGTTGTGAGCATAAAACACATGATGCAGAGGCCTGTTCTGAGCAGAGTGAATGTGTGCAAGGGGAGTCACAGGAGAGTGCTTCTAAGACAGCTTCAGCAACACAGGGAACCCCTCTCTGTGGGAGATGTTTTTCTGTGTTCAAAGATAGTTTTCACCTGACTGAGTCAAAAGCAGCAGATTTGGAACAAAAAGCATTCTTCAGTGATGCATGTGTGAGAGACTTCTCTTTCAGTGCAAACCCTCACCAACAACACCAACATGCCAGTGGAGAGAAGCCCTGGAAGGTAGCTGTGGACCAGGACTCATTTGTGTCCAGGTGCAGCTGCTATTTATCAGGGGTGTCTTCAACCAGTATGGAGGTTGGGAAAGACTTCCTAGACATCTCAGATCTTCTTCAGGCCCAGGCCACTTTCAACACTGAGGAGCCACACAATAGAGAGATTTCAGAGGAATTTCCTGATAGAAAAAGGCTTCATCCATGGGTTCAATGTGAGAAAGCTGCCTGCCACAAACAGAAACTTGTTCAACATCAGGGTGTTTGCTCTGGAATAGTGCATTATGAGTGTAATACATGTGGGAAAGTTTTCAGAACTATCTCAAATCTCAATACACATAAGAGAGTACACACTAGAGAAAAGTCCTATGAGTGTACTGATTGTGGGAATCTGTTCCATCACAAGAGTTCCCTCACTATACACAACAGAGTTCACACAGGAGAAAAACCTTACCAGTGCAGTGAATGTGGAAAATCATTTAGTAAGAGTTCTTACCTCTTATGCCACAAGAGAGTTCACACTGGGGAAAAGCCACATCAATGTAATGATTGTGGGACGTGCTTCAGTCAAAGGTGTAATCTCATGAAACACCTCAGAATTCACACTGGTGAGAGACCATATGAGTGTAGTGATTGTGGGAAGACATTTAGGCAAAGTTCCCATCTCACACAGCACCAGAGAGTTCACACTGGAGAAAAGCCTTATGAATGTATTGAATGTGGGAAGTGCTTCAGTCAGAACTACAACCTCCTTACACACCCCAGAGTTCACACTGGAGAAAAATCATATGAATGTAGTGATTGTGGGAAGTCATTTAGAATAAAAATTGCCTTCATAATGCATCAGAGAGTTCACACTGGAGAAAAGCCATATGAGTGTAGTGTTTGTGGGAAGTCATTCAGGCAGCTCTCCAATCTCAGAGCACACCAGAGAGTTCACACTGTAGAAAAGCCATATGAGTGTAGTGATTGTGGGAAGTCTTTCAGGCAAAGGTTCACTCTCACAGGGCACCAGAGAGTTCACACTGGAGTAAAGCCATATGAGTGTAGTGATTGTGGGAAATCGTTTGGTCACATATCTTCTTTCTCAAAGCATAAGCGAATTCACACAGGAGAAAAGCCATATGAGTGTATTCATTGTGGAAAGTCATTCAGGCATATCTGCACTCTCAGAAAACACCAGAGAATTCATACTGGTGAAAAGCCATATGAGTGTAGTAAATATGGGAAAGCATTTAGGCAAAATTCTGCTTTCACAAGGCATCAGAGAATTCACAGGGCAGAACAACCACATGAGTGTAGTGATTGAGGAAAGTTATTAGTCACACCTGAACTATCAGAGAGCACAACTGAAGTCAATTTATAACAATCTGCATTGTTAACATTCATAGACACTCTTATTTAAGTCTAAGCATTCATTAGTACATTAAATGACATGCAGGTTTTTGTAATTGACAATTTCCTGGTGTAAATACTATCATTATGGTAGTTTTTAAACTGTTAAATGATTTCATTGAACACACAGCTGGTTAGATATTTCAGTAGCACATCATTGTATTTTATTTCATAGTCATGGGACAAACTGCAGTTAAACTAGATGGAAAGTGCCTCTTCTCGATATACGTCCAAATGATTCCAGGTCATGTGGCCTCTTTGGTCTTTGAGGACAGTCTGAGGACCTCCATCACTATTTCCTATAGCTGGAGTCACTAATAGAAATAATAATCTCATGGGTTTGTGGATTCCCTAGTGCCCTCTGTGGAGGTCACCTTAAGGTGGGTGCTCAACAGGTTGGAACTCAACGCTAGAGGATGGATAATCCTGTAATCAGTCCCAGGATGTGTCTTTTTTAACCAGTCATTATTCCTGCTGATTCTAATACCAAAAGTCTTCACTGTTTGCCAACATTCGCTGCCACTGAGGCAAGGTTGGTTTTCCCAGGAAATCCGTACAGACATCCATCAGGGAGCACCTTTAAAATGGGTGCTATTTGGTGAGTTCTGACCTCGAGAGAAAGCTGAGAAACTGTAACATGTGACATACACTCACCTCTAACTCATACACAGAGTGATGCTATAATAAGCTCACAGTTGTATATTCAGATTGTATTTTTAAAGATATTTTAGAAAATGATTTTATTCTTTGTTCGGGTGGGAGAGAGAAAGAGGCTGGAATAAAGATAAAGATAGATATGCTGTCTCCCTCTCACCCTATACTAGGGATACATTGGGGTTTGTGCACTGATGTGGAATCAAACCAGAGAACTTTCTCTAAGGTCTCTGCCTGGGCCAGAGCTTGTTCCTGTATCATTATTATTACTACCAATTATTGTATTATTTTCCACACCAACAACTCTAAACCCTCTTTTGCCACATCCTGTATTTTTCTACTGCCCTCTTGTTATCTCTCTTTCTGTATTTCGTGGCCCTACATGCACTCATGGATTTTTCCATTCTTTGCAATAGAATAGTTCATACCATTCATAATTTTATTGGCACTATTTGATGTGTACTTTTAAACAAATGCTGGTTTCCTCAAAGCTACTCATTGATTTTGAGATTTAATACAAATGCTTATGTGAAGAGTGGTTGTTTTATTGCTGAGTAGTACTGGATACTGTGAATAACCCCTTTATCTGTTGTTCTCATTTGTTTGTTATTTCCAGGTTTTAGTTATTATAAATAAATCTTTTGGGAATATTTTCATTCAATCCTATATAGAGACATACGTTTTACTTATCAAGCCATTGTGAGGGTGAATGTCTTACATTTAAGATATGCAGAACTGTGAGCCAAAATGGTCATTCCCTTTGCCTTACCTCTAACCCATATTATATAAAAATTCCAATATTTCTGCTACCCTGTAAGGACATACAATGTGTAACCTTTTCAAATAGTAACCTTAGAAATGCATATAATGTTAAATTGCTTTTGTTTTAATTCCATCTACTGAGGAATTTTTAATGGTGAGCATTTGTTTTTATCTGCTTTGTTTAAATGTCTGCTGAGAATCTTTTGCAATTTGTTCAAATAAATATATTATTTTACCAAAGGAGGACTGTGCAGCATCTAAGACATATGCTTAAATATCCATAATTCCTCAGTGACTCAAGTGACCCTTTGCCATATGGAACCATAGGTTTTGCAGCCTGAAAGGAAAACTGTATCATTCAGTTTTAATGATGTGCACAACTGATGTCATCTTATACCATATACTTACATACTTAATCTGCATTGTTAACATTCGGAGCCACACTTATTTAAGTCTAATCAGTCATTAATACATTAAATGGCATGTAGCTTTGTAGTATTTATCAATTTCCTGGTGTAAACACTCTCATTATGGGTCATTTTAACCTGTCAAAATTAGTGCATTGATCTCAGACCTGATTACAAATTTCTGAAGCACATCGTTGTATTTTATTTTCCACAAATGGATACAGAAGCAACAAACATGATTCAGAGCATTCTTAATAACACAGTAAAATTATTGGGAAATATCAAGCTTTAAATTTGGGTTCAGTTCTGACAAAAGCACATGCCTGGGTTGTGGGCACAAACCCCAGCAAGGGGCTTGCAGGGGGCAGTGGTTCAATGATTCTCTTCATTGATGTTTATATCTCTCACCCCTCCCTTTCTCTATGAGAGTACGTGTTTGTGTGTGTGTGTGTGTGTGTGTGTGTGTGTGTGTGTGTATATATATATATATATATATATATATAGAGAGAGAGAGAGAGAGAGAGAGAGAGAGTAATTTTTTTAAAGAGATTAAATTAGTATTACTCAGTATGTGTGGGGTCCCAACCATGCATGACGTGGAAGACACATAAGAATGGCAGAAAATCTCTCTTTGTACCATATGGGGTTATTTTGCATTGCAGACCAATGTATTGAAAGAAAGTCCGCATGACTTTGTGGTTCTAATTTGCAGTCTGGTGCCTCTCTTATTGGTGAGTTTAATGGTCTCCCAGAATAGGAGTCCCTTGTTGGGCCTGTGTGAACTATATGAATTATATTTCTGCTCACAGTAAGTATTACATAATTCTCAGCAATGTTTAGGGGAAACCCTCCCCATATTATAAAGGATCCATGTGCCATTAAGTATGAAATTTTATATGCTGCCGAGACCAGTTTGGCTCAGTGGATAGAGCGTCGGCCTGCTGACTGAAAGGTCCCAGGATCTATTCTGGTCAAGGGCATGTACCTTGGTTGCGGGCACATCCCCAGTAGGATGTGTGCAAGAGGCAGCTGGTCAATGTTTCTCTCTCATCAGTGTTTCTAACTCTCTTTCCCTTTCCCTTTCTCTCTGTTAAAAATCAATAAAATATATTTAAAAATAGAAATTTCATATGCTGGCGTCATTTGCTGTAAGACTCCAAGGTTTAAATGGAACCATGATTAAAATAGAAACACTCTATCAATAGAGAATATGAAAAACTGCAGTAAATTGGAGGGAAAAAATGCCTCTTCTCAACGTTTTTTTTACAAATGGAAAAAGGTCTGTGGCTTGTGTGCTGTTTGCTTACAGACATTCTCAGGGCCTCCATAACTGTTTTCTGTGGCTGAAGTCATTGGCAGAGAAGATAAATACTAATTTTTTTAGTCCCTGACCCATCTGGTTTGGTTATCTCAAGGTTTCCTCAACTGAAAAGACCTTAGAGCTGAGGAAGGATAATCCTATAATCAGTCCCAGGTTGTGTTTTTTCGTGATCGTCAACATTTCTATAGATTCCCATGGTAATCATCTTCACTGATTGCCATTATTTGCTTCCCCCAAATCAAGGCTTGTCCTTCTGGGAAATTAGTAGAGATTCTATGGTCCAAATAGGGTTGGGATTTTAATTTTCTAACCAGAAAGAGATATCTGGGTCTTTATTGCAAATGCTCCTTAAGGCTTTATTAAGTCCTAGAGGCCCGGTGCATGAAAATTCATGCATTGGAGTGTGGGATCCTCAGCCCACCCTGTATCCTCTCACACTCCAGGAGCCCTCAGGGGCGGGAGGCCACCTGGAGATCAGGGAAAGGTGATGCCCCATCACACCACTGCTGTATCCAGTGTCAACAGTGGAAGCCTCAGCTGTCCTTGGTTATCTGAGCCTCTGGCGGACTTGAGTGGCTGGACAGCCACCGTCCCAGGCTTAGGCAAGTCAGGCAGACCCTTGGTGATAGAGGAACTGAGGGAACTTGTGGACTCCAGAGGCGGGTATATGCCTTGCACATGGGATATATCAGCTTAAAGGTAATAGAGTAAGGTGCCTGGGCTACTCCGAGCATCACTCCTGGACTTCCTGTCTCTGCTCATCTACTGAGTGTGCATGGTCTCCCTGTAACACCAGGGCCAGGAGGCAGAATGGGCTCAGTGCTCTCAGCAGTGGGGATGGAGAAAATATGAAGGGACCATATTTAGCACAAGTTCCTGCACAGAATGAATGGAAACCTCAGGATCACTATGGGTGTTAATGTCAGCATTTTTCCAATCAGCCCCACCTGATGCAAGCACTCACCTGGGCAATGCAAATGAGAAGGAGGCTGGAAGGCAGGGTAGTGACTTCTGTGAATATAAGAGAACATGCAGTGACCTTTCCAGTCATCTCTCTTAATATGTGGACTTCACTCCAAGCACAGTGGGGGACCCAGGCAGCATGGAGTTACAGGGTCACACTCAGAAGTGGGTTCTGATTTTTATGGCAATGACATCTGACGAATCTCCTTTTTCTTTCTTTTTTTTTTTTTTTTTTTTTTTTTTAAAGTTCAAGCTTATAAATCCTGGGTTTTGAGAAGGTTAGGGACGAAGTATAGGTGGATGAGGAGAAAACCAAACAACCATCCTGATTAACATCCACTGCTATTCGCTACCAGGTCTTACTCTTCTCCTTTGCCCCTGTGCAGCCCCAAAGAGGCTGGCACCATGTGGTCACCTTTGGACTGGGGTCCATCACATAGGTAAGGATCTACTACTGACCGTGATGTTGGCTGCAGACAGTGATAGGCTTTGACCAATGAAATGTGGGAGTCAATCCTGTCACCTTAACAGAAGAGTCTGGAAAAAAGGAGATGGGCCGGCCTCTCTGTCCATCTGTGATAACACCCAGCAGGAACCTACATGTTGGCTGCTCCTTTATCCTGATTCCAGCAGAACCAGGGTGTTCATGTGCTAGGTACAAGAAAGATACCTTCTTTACTCTAAGCCACTGAAGCTTTTGGGCTGCTCATTACCCACAATAACATCTAGCTAAATGGAAATGCATCTCTGAATCTACCCTCTAGGAGGCAGCAGAGTCTAAAATTAGAAGCCAAACCAGGGTGGTTAGAGACACATGGGTTTGAGTTCCAGCCCTGCCTTTATTAACTCTACAAACAAGCAATTTATATTGACACTCTGAGCCTGGACTCCCTCCCCATCAAATAGATTGTGAAACCATCTCTGATTGCAAAGTGGATTAAATGAAATAATAATGCATGTAAAGCATTGAATCTGGGCTTGGCACCTATAGTAAACATTCAGTAACTCTTAGCTCCTTAACATCACAATGTGTACTGACTCAGACATGCAGACAATATAGAAAATGTCAATGTGTTTGCCTATATATCCTGTCAAATTTCATTATTTATTTATTTATTTATTTATTTTAAAAAATATATATTTTATTGATTTTGTACAGAGAGGAATGGAGAGAGATGGGTAGTTAGAAACATCGATGAGAGAGAGTCATCCATCAGCTGCCTCTTGCACACCCCCTACTGGGGATATGCCCACAACCAATGTACATGCCCTTGACTGGAATCGAACCCGGGACCTTTCAGTTCCCAAGCCGACGCTCTATACATTGAGCCAAACCAGTCTCGGCCAAATTTCATTTTTAAACCTGGATTACATATATTCTCTCATAGCCTGCTTTTTATCTTAATAATGATGTTTTCATGAAAAAAAAAAAGGTAAGCTGAAAAGTCTCAGTTTATTGAGCATATTCCCATGCACAGAAAGACTGCTGGTTCCGTTATTATTTGAGGGCACTTGCTGTGGTTATGGGCTGTAGCCCATTAAGGGTCATGTAGGAGGAAGCCATTCTGTTTCTCTCCTTCTTCACTATGTAAAAGTCAATTAAAATATCTTTACATATCTTTATCCATTTAGATTTGTAGTCTTAAGGAACAATTCAAATAATAATTTTCACCTCAGGGAGCATTATGTCACAGAATCTGAAATAATATTTCCAAACCGGAGTTCAGTTTTGTAGATAACACTCCCTAGAAACCTTTGACAATCGCATAAAACCTAAAGTTCTCAATTCCCAATGTCACTTGGATACCCCAGAACAATATTCGCAATGGTCAATGAGTCATTGGGATCCTAGAAACACATGTAAGGCTAGATTGCTGCATTACCCAAAGGGCCATGCGCTAAGGAGGGCTGGGCTTTGTCAATGACGCCCAGGAGACGCTCCTAATCACTGTGCTCATTGGTTTGACTTTGACTTCCAGAGTCTTCTCTTAGTGGTGAATTTGACCTTTGCAGTGTGCTCACAGAATTAGAGGCTCCAGTGCTAGGTCACGAGACAACAGAGGTAGCATCCCCGCAATGCAGTTGTGTGTGTGAGGCTGGTTGGGTCACAACAGGCTGTGGTTGAATACTTTGTGCCTCTAAACTACTTTGTGCTTCCAGAGTGCAACCTGACTTCACCTCATTTACCCTCCAAACTCTGGTGTGGGGGCCTGTCCAGTCCTGAAGTCCAGGTCACCACGCCAGAACAGTGAGTTGCTTGAGGGTGTCACATGGTGTGATTATGTGGTAGAAGGTGACAGGCCGTGGTGGTGTGACTGAGGAGGAAGGATTGGGGAAATCCTGTTCTGTCTTATACCTAAAGGCAGCAAAGAAGATGAAGCAAAGTTTTGTTTAGGACTTTTGCTTTCATTTGCAGGAAGTTGCTGCCATTAATGGCTGGGATCGAAAGAAGGGCATGGTAGGAGTTCGGTTTCTAATCTTTTCTCAAAATTTCTCAGAGGAACGTCATACTAGAAGAGAGAAGATAGCGGTTAGGGACAGGATGGAGAAGTCTTGGGAAAGGCCTGATGGAATGCAGGCATCACCGGATCTGGGCTGGGCAAGGCCCTGTGCAGACTGAGACTGTGGGTCCTGCTGGTGGTTTCCATTCTTTCAACAGGCCTTTACTTTCACCAGATTCCTGCAGATGCAGAATCAGTTAAAGGGACTGGGTTGTAGAGCTTATTTCAGGGCCTCCCTGGCTTGTGGCCTCTGAGATAGTTGTGTCCTGGGAATGTGTATCCACTTTTCTAGGTCTTTTACCTGGGATCCTTGATGGAACACCAAGCACAGAATTCTAAGTCCAGGACTAGGATTATATGACTGCTCCTTGTTTTTGGCAACCAGTGGAATGGGATGTGAGAAGTTTTTCCAATCCTGGGTTCCTTTATGGGTAAAGACTTGGAGTGAAGTCTCAGCTCATTCAGGAACCCTGAGGTGCTTCTACTTTTTTCATTTTAATTAGGAACTGGAAATAATGGGACAGGAGTCAGGTCTTCAGTAGCTTTGTAACAACATGGAAGTCTGTTCTGTAGGTGATGGGAGCAATAAGAGGTTTGGGGCAATGGAAGCAGGGTATCTGAACCAGGTGTTATTAGGATCTCTGTGGCTGCAGCAGGTTGAACCATATAGATGGGATGGAGGCATTAGAATGACTAGGATGTGTGCTGCTTTTATTGTCCTTGTTAGTGTCATAGTAATTGGCCACTGGGGGTAGCTGTGCAGGTGAAATAAGCTTTAGATTCTGGATTGGTGTTTTAAGTGTGGCCACCAGGATTTTCTAATTCGGAGGTGGAGAGATAGGTAAGAGTGAAGGAAGATTTGAAAGATTGCATTTGGCAACTGGAGGTATGGAAGGGCCACCAGCTGAGATGCAGATATTCATAGTAGAAACTAATGTTCACTGGGGATACCAAAACTTTATTTCAGGGAGCAGTTCATGAGCGACTGGAACTCTGAGGCACAGTTCAGGATCAAAACTTCTTTAAAATGTAGATGGAATGTACGGACTAAGGAAGTGTTATAGATCATCTTCTTCCTTATTTTTTTTTATTGGAAACTGAAGAGCAATGAAACAGGATGAGATTGCAGCTGTTACATATTTACTTGTTAAACATAAAACAGGATATTGTTGTGAGTTTGAGCCTGGGTTGTTTTCCTCATTCTGGTTGAGTTGCTTAGGGCATGAGTGGTCATTGGTGAGATTCACTGGGCCTGGGGTAGATGGGACGTGAGTGATGAAGGCTGTGACTTGTGAAGGGATGTCAGTACAGGGCTAGTGGAGGTGGCATGAAGATATGTGTTTCTCAATAGGTGAGGCTGAAAGAAAACACAATGAGGGAGAGACGCCTTCATTGCAGGACTGAAAGCTGCCTCAAGGAGTTTGGACGCTCAGAGTTTGTATAGAACTTATTTCTGTTTGAATTTGTCAAGCGGTGTTTATACCACAGATGCTAACCAATGAGTAGGAAGTGAAGGAGATGATTTTGCGGGCTGTGGGAGTACAGGTGTGAGACAGGTGTGGGAGAAAGAATGATATGCCCAGGGAGAGGGGATGTGTATTCAAGGCTGCAGAGACATGACCTTTAAATAAGGGTCATGTAGGTTGAGTCCATTACCTGCTGATACTACAGAGTGGTGAATTGTCAGGTTAATTCCTGAAAAGAGAGTGCATTGTGGTGGTACATCCCTAGTTGAAAGCTTAGGTGAAATATGTGTGCTCACCGGCCTCTTGTTGTTGAGGGCTGTTACAGTGATTAATAGGAATGAGATAGCATACATCACCATCATTAGGGCTTGACAATCTCCACTGGCTTTGAAAGGCAGAATGGTAAGGGAAATATATTATAAAGCTTAAGGATTAAAATTTTGGAAGATGATTAGGAAATAAATTGTGCTCATCATGGCATACTTTTGTTACATTTGACTTTGTGCCTCTGGGAATGAAGCTGTGTGAGAGAAGTGTGGTTCAATGAATTATGACCAAGAGACAGTGCGCAATAGTGGCTTTAGAATCCTGGGGTTGGGATTGAAGTGAGACACCATAATTATTGGGGTCTTAAAATGGTAATTCAGGGGATAACAGAGCATTGCCTGATAAGCATCATGTCAAATCCTCACATTCTCATTATGGACATGATCTCTCCTGACCATAGTGCCAATTTATTGAAAAGGGGTAGTGTTGACTTAATCTGAGTCTTAGAGCCCAGGTATCATGTATATGATCATCTACTCTTATTGTTGTGGGAAAGCACCGTATCAGTACGAATATAAGGAGAGAGGGACTTTGATGGCACCAAGTCCTGGGTCCTTTTCTTATGTGGGGAGTTAAGGGAGCAGATGGATATGGACGTTGGGGAGGATGAACATAATATCATAGCAGAGAAACTGATCATGAACTGAACTATGCCCATTGTGACAGGATATGAACTTTGAGGACGTGACCATCACCTTCTCTCAGGAGATGAGGAACAGAGACTTCTATACCGCAAGATGATGCTGGAAGTTTTTGCACTTCTATCATCAGTAGGTGAGACCTTCACAATTCTCCTAGTGTCCTGAGGTGATGACCTCTGTTTCTTTATTCTCCAAATGTAAGCTTTCTCTCTCCCAGACATAGACCATGGGCTCTTCTATTTTATCCCATTATCCTGTCAAATGTGCTGTAGCTGAGAGTGCTGAGTCATTTGGAAAGACCTGAGCAAAGGACTCCATGAATATACCTCATAACCATAGTGATAAATAGTGCAGGAAGTATCTGGGAGTCGGCATTGTTCCAAACAGCTTAATGGGACCAGACTTATACTTTGTCTTTTGGGGAGGTGTGTATGACCATATCCATGGCTTCCACTTCACCATTACTTCAGTTAAAGGCTCTTTGTGACTGTATGCCAGGGTATGGTCTTTACTTGCATAAATCATGGGTAGTTAGTGAAAGACGTCCTTCCATTGTTTGTAATGTTATGTTCCCTGAATACTATTGCATGTTGTGTTGCTCTGGGCAGGTGCTTCTTATTCACTCCTATTGTCTTTCAATAAAACTCAAAAAATATGTGTTTTATAAGGTTGTATAATAGAAGGTACAAAGATAACCCTGGTGTTTTTACAGCTTCAACATGAAGGATGATCTAAAATGTTGCCACTTGATTTACGACTCATGGGAATTATGACATACAGGTGGTGTTTATATCATACCAGAAACCTGCTCATGATCAATAAAGTTTAGGTGGCTGTGCCACTGGCAACAGCTGATTTATACCTTTTCCTTGGTATTCTTGACATTTCTGATTTTTCTTTCAATCTGTGACTTCCTGGTTTCTGGCTACCTTAACCTTTTTACTCTTTCCCCTTCACCTGCTCTTCTGAAGTGCTATATCTGCAGTATTTTTAAATAATAATCTGGATGTTTGTTATGAGATGCACATAGGTGCCTCATTAGATCTTGACACTAGCTTCTAATTTCTTAAATTTTACTTGGAATAAGATCTAAGCCACATTCTTCACAGCTTGCCCATGTCACCTGCAGACAAGTCCACAGAGTTCGCAGGGGAGAAAAACCTTACCAAGGCAGTGAATGTGGAAAATCATTTAGTCAGAGTTCTCACTTCTTAGTCTACAAGAGAGTTCAAACTGGGAAAAAGCCCTATCAATGTAGTGATTGTGGGAAGTGCTTCAGTCATAGGTCTAACCTCATTGCACACCTCAAAATTCACACTGATGAGAGACCATATGTGTGTGAAGATTGTGAAAATTCATTTAGGCACATCTCCGCTCTCAAAAAGCACCCGAGAGTTCACACTGGAAAAAAGCCTTATGAGTGTAGGCAATGTGGGAAATCATTTAGGCAAAAAATTACTTTCACAATGCATCAGAGAGTTCACACTGGAGAAAAGCCATATCAATGCTGTGTATGTGGAAAGTCCTTCAATCATAGCTCTAGCCTCCTTAAACACCACAGACTTCACAATGGAGAAAAGTCATATGAGTGTAGTGATTGTGGGAAGTCATTCAGGCACAACTACACTCTCAGAGAACACCAGAGAGTTCACACTGGAGCAAAGCCTTATTGGTGTTGTGAATGTGGGAAGTCATTTAGGCAAAAATCTGGTTTCACAAATCATCACAGTATTCATACTGGAGAAAAGCCATATGAGTGTAGTGATTGTGGGAAGTCATTCAGGCTGCTCTACCCTCTCAGAGAACACCAGAGAATTCACATGGGAGAAAAGCCATTTGAGTGTTGTGATTGTGGGAATTCATTTTGGCATAAATCTGCTTTCGAAAATCATCTATGAATTCATACTGGAGAAAAACCATATGAGTGTAGTAAATGTGGGGAATCATTTAGGCAAAAATCTGCTTTCACAAGACATCACAGAATTCACACTGGAGAACAACCATATGAGTGTAGTGATTGTGGAAAGTCATTCAGTCACACCTGCACTCTCAGAGAACACAACTTTAGTCAACTTATATGATGTACTTACACTCAATCTGCATTGTTAACATTCATAGCCACTCTTATTTAAATCTAAGCATTCATTAATCCATTAAGTGATATGTAGGTTTTAGTATTAGACAATTTCCTGGTGTAAATACTCTCGTTATGGTTCTTTTTAAATTGTCAAATGATTGCATTGAACACGGACCTGATTAAATATTTCAGTAGCACATCATTGTATTTTATTTCATAGTCATGGGAGACACTGCAGTTAAACTAGATGGAAATTGCCTCTTCTAGGTATAAGTCCAAATGATTCCGGGTCATGTGGCATAATTGGTCTTTGAGGACAGTCTGAGGACCTCCATCTCTATTTCCTGTAGCTGGAGTCACTGGCAGGAAAAAAAAAATCTCATGGGTTTGTAGATTCTCTTTTCACCTCTAGCTAGGTCATCTCAAGGTCGTTGCTCAACAGGGAAGAACTCAAAGCTAGAGGATGAACAATCCTGTATTCATCCCCAGGATGTGTCTTTTGAAATCAGTCAGCCTTCCCGTTGATTCCAATGGCAATACTCTTCACTGCTTGTCAACATTCGCTGCCACTGAGGCAAGATTGGTTTTCCCAGGAAATGGGCCTTCCCTAATGGGTGCTATTTGGTGAGCTCTGACCTAGAGAGAAAGCTGTGAAACTGTCACATGTGACATAAACTCACCTCTAACCCATACACAGGGTGGCGCTCTAATGGGCTCACAGTTGTAAATTCAGATTGTATTTTTAAAGATATTTTAGAAAATGATTTTATTCTTTTTTCGGGTGGGAGAAAGAGGCTGGACAAAAGATAAACATAAATATGCTGTCTCCCTCTCATCCCCTACTAGGGATACATTGGGGTATGTGCACTGACTTGGAATCAAACCAGAGAACTTTCTCTGAGGTCACTGCCTGAGCCAGAGTTTGTTCCTGTATTATTATTACCAATTATTGTATTATTTTCCATACCAACAACTCTAAACCTTCTTTTGCCACATCTTGTATTTTCTACTGCCCTGTTGTTATCTCTCTTTCTGCCTTTCTTGGCCCTCCATACACTCATGGATTTATTTTTTCATTCTTACAATAGAATACTTCATACTGTTCATAATTTTATTGGCACTATTTGATGTGTACTTTTCAACAAATGCTGGTTTCCTCTATGATACACAATTATTTTGAGAATCAATACAAATGCTTATGTGAATAGTTAATTTTTTATTGTTGAATAGTACTGGATTCTGTGAATAACCACTTTCTTTGTTCATCTCTGTGGTTTGTTATTTCTAGGTTTCAGGTATCATAAATAAATCTTTTGGGAATATTTTCATTCAATTTTCTATATAGACATATGTTTTACTTATCAAAATGTTGTGTAGGTGAATCTTTTACATTTATGATATGCAGAACTGTGAGCCAAATTGGTGATTCACTTTGCCTTCCCCCTAATCTACATTATATAAAAATTCCAATTTTTCTGGTACTTGCAAGGACATACAATGGTTAACCTATTCAAATAGTAACCATGGAAATGCATATAATGTTAAACTTGCTTTTGTTTTAATTCCATCTACTGAATATTTTTTCATGGTGAACATTTGTTTTTATCTGCTTTGTTTAAATGTCAGCTGAGATTTTGCAAATTGTTTAAATAAATGTGTTATTTTACCTTAAGGAGGACTGTGCAGCATCTAAGACATATGCTTAAATATCCCTAATTTCTCAAGTGACTCTTTGCCATGTGGAAGCATAGGTTTGGCTTCCTGAAAGGAAAACTGTTTCATTGAGTTTTAATGATGTGCACAACTGAAGTCAACTTATAAGATATACTTACACATTTAATCTCCATTGTTAACATTCGGAGCCTCTGTTATTTAAGTTTAAGCATTCATTAATACATTAAGTGATGTGTAGGTTTGTAGTATTTGTCAATTTCCTAGTGTAAATACTCTCATTATGGTTCATTTTAAACTGTCAAAATGATTGTATTGAACACGGACCTGATTAGATATTTCAGTAGTACATCATTGTATTTTATTTCCCACAAAGGGATACAGTAACAAATAACAATCATACTTCAGAACTTTCCTAATAAAATAATAAAATTATTGGGAAACATAAAGCTTTAAACCTGGGATCAATTTGGGCAAAGGGAATATGCATGGGTTGTGGGCACAATCCCCAGTAGGGAAATTGCAAGGGGCAGCAGTTCAATTATTCTCTTCATTGCTGTTTCTTTCTTTTTTTTTTTTTAATATATTTTATTGATTTTTTTTTACAGAGAGGAAGAGAGAGGGATAGTCAGAAACATCAATGAGAGAGAACCATCGACCTTTTGCACACCTACTGGGGATGTGCCCACAACCAAAGTACATGCCCTTGACCAGAATTGAACCTGGAACCCTTGAGTCCGCAGGCCGATGCTCTATCCACTGAGCCAAACCAGTTTTGGCTCTTCATTGATGTTTCTATTTCTCAGTCCTCCATTTATCCATGAAATATACATATTTCAGAGAGTAATTTTTAAAGAGTAAATTAGTATGACTCAGTATTTGTGGGGTCCCAATCTTTCCATGTTTTGGAACACACATAAGAATGGCAGAAAATCACTCTTTGTACCATATTGGGTTATTTTGCATTGCTGACCAAGGCCTTGAAAGAAAGTCTGCATGACTTTGTGGTTCTAGTTTGCAGTCTGATGCCTCTCTTATTGGTGAGTTAAATGGTCTCCCAGAATAGGCGTCCTTTGATGGGCCTGTATGAACAATATGAATTATATTCTCTGTTCACAGTATTACATAATTCTCAGCAATGTTTAGGGAAACTGCCCCCCCCCCCCCATATTATAAAGGAGCCATGTACTATTGAGTATGACATTTCATATGCTGGTGTCATTTGCTGTAAGACTCTGAGGTTTAAATGGATCCACCATTAAGATAGAAACACTCGGGGGAGTGCTGGAGACCCAGATGGGACCGATACCCGCCCTGAGGAGCTCCCTGCAAGCGTGCTGCCCCAGAAAGCGCTTTGAACCGGACCGCGAATCCTCGTCTTTCTGGCTCATTGGGCCCCGGCTCTTCGACTGAGAAATGAAAGAATTAGATGTGATCTCTAAGGTGCCCTCCTGGTCTGAAAAATCCTGTGAAGTTACCACTTCTTTTCACTAAATGACCTCAGTGCTGCGCATGGGAAGTCGCCAAACTAAAACCGATGGATCCGATCTAACACACGCACAGGACAGCTTGCTCAGACCCAGAAAGCTCGCGAGAGAGGGGCGGGAGGCCGTGCGGGTGCCGGTTAGCCCGACAGCATGCTGGTCCACCTACTGTGTGAGCCAGGCAGTTCACACATTTCACTTACTGAGCCCTCAACTCCCCATATCTCCATTTGAAAAGTCCTGGCCTCCTGTTGCCTTGGGACCAGACTTGACATGGGGTGGTGAGCACACAGTACAGATGATGTGTTGTAGGGCTGTGCACCAGAAACCTGTATCATTTTGATTGATAACTAGCATCATTCCAGTGAATTCAATAAAAAGGAAAAAGATTTTAAAAAGAAAAAAAAGATAGGAACACTCTATTCATAAACAGTAGGGAAGACTGCAGTAAATTAGAGGGGGGAAATACCTCTTCTAAACATTTTTTACAAATGCTCAAAGGTCTGTAGCTTGTGTGATGTTTGGTTATAGACATTTTAAGGGCCTCCATAACTTTTTTCTGTGACTGAAGTCATTGGCAAAGATAATAAACACGTGTTGTGTTTTTTAGTCCCCTGACTCATCCAGGGTGGTTATCTCAAGGTTTCCTCAACTGGAAAGACCTCAGAGCTGAGGAAGAACAATCCTATAATCAGTCCCAGGTTGTGTGTTTTTTTGTGTGTGATCTGTCAGCATTCCTATGGATTTCGATGGTAATCATCTTCACTGATCGCCAATATTTGCTTCCCCTGAGGCAAGGCTTGTCCCCCAGGAAATTAGGAGAGAGATGCTATGGCCCATATAGGGTTGTGGTTTTAATTTTCTAACAAGATAGAGATAACCAGGTCTTTATTGGAAATGCTTTTTAAGGCTTTATTAAGTACTAGAGGCCCAGTGCATGAAAAATTCATGCACTGGAGTGGGGGAATCCCTCAGCTTGGCCTGCTCGCTTTCACACTCTAGGAGCCCACAGGGACAAGAGGCAAACTGGTGATCAGGGAAAGGTGATGATGCCCCATCACACCTCTGCTGCTGCCATTGCCAACAGTGGAAGCCTCTGTCAGCACTGGTTATCTGAGCCTCTGGCAGACTTGAGTGGCTGAACAGCCACCATCCAAGGCTTAGGCACCTTAGGCAGACGCTTGGCGACAAGAGAGGACTGGTGTATTCCAGAGGCAGGCATATGCCTTACCCATGGGATATATCAGCTGAAAGGTAATAGAGGAAGGGGCCTGGGTTTTTCTGAGCATCACTCCTGGATCTGCCATCTCTACTCATCTACTGAATGTGCATGGTCTCCCCGTAACACCAGGGCCAGGAGGCAGAATGGGCTCAGTGCTCTCTGCAGTGGGATGGGGAAATATGAAGGGACCACATTTAGCACAGGTTCCTGCACATAATGAACTGAAACCACAGGCCAGCAGGGGTGTTAATGTCAGCGTTTTTCCTATCAGCCCCACCAGATGGAGCACTCAGTTGGGCAATGCAAATGAGAAGGAGGTTTGGAGTCTGGTTAGTGACTGCTGTGAATAAAGAGAACATGGACACTGAAATGCTTGCAGTCCAGTTACCTTCCCAGTCAACTCTTAATATGTGGACTTCACCCACCAAGTGGAGGATTCAGGCATCAGGGAGTTACAAAGGGTCACACTCAGAAGTGGCTTCTGATTTTTCCACCAATGACATCTGTCCAAACTCCTTTTTTTTTTTTTTTGAAGTTCACTCCTATAAATCTTGGTTTTGGGAAGCTCAGGGACAAAGTCTAGGTGGATGAGGAGAAATCCAACCAACCATCCTGACTGACTTTCACTGCCATTCCCTACCAGTCCCTACCCCTCTCCTTTGCCCCGGAGCAGC
The DNA here is from genome assembly GCA_036971965.1 of Nyctalus aviator. Taxonomy (NCBI): domain Eukaryota; kingdom Metazoa; phylum Chordata; class Mammalia; order Chiroptera; family Vespertilionidae; genus Nyctalus; species Nyctalus aviator. The sequence continues at coordinate 17,837 of JAPZQD010000056.1, read as the reverse complement.
CCCAATAGAGGCTGGCACCATGTGATCGCCTTTCAACTGGGTTCCATCTAGTAGGTCAGGCTATACTATTGACCACGATGTTGGCTGCAACCAGTGATAGGCTTTGACCAATGAAATGAGGGAGTCAAACCTGTCACCTTAACAGAAGAATTTGTAACCAGTGAGACAGGCCACCCTCTCTGTTCATCTCTGATAACACCCAGCAGGAACCTACATGTTGGCTGCTACTTTATCCTGATTTCAGCAGAAGCAGTTGTTCATGTGCTATAAACAAGAAAGAAACCTTCTTTACTCTAAGCCACTAAAGCTCTTGGGCTGCTCATTATCCACAATAACATCTAGCTAGCCTAATGGAAATGCATTTTCGATTCTACCCTCTAGGAGGCAGCAGAGCTTAAAACTATTAGCCAGAGCAAGGTGGTTAGAGACACATGGGTTTGACTTCCAGCCCTACCTTTGTTTACTCTACAAATAAGCAATTAATTTTGAGACTCTGAGCCTGTATTCCCTCCTGATCAAATAGATTGTGAAACCATCTCAGATTGCAAAGAGGATTAAATAAAATAATAATGCAGGTAAAGCATTGATTCCAGGCTTGGCACCTGTATTAAACTTTCAGAAACTCTTAGCTCCTTAACATCACAATGTGTACTGACTACAGATATGCAGACAATATAGAAAATGTCAGTGTGTTGGCCTATATATCCTTTCAAATTTTCTTTTTAAACCAGTAGGATAGGATTACATATATTCTCCAGTAGGATAGGATTACATATATTCTCTCATAGCCTGCTTTTACTCTAAATAATGTAATATTTTTATGTAAAAAAAGGGGGGGCACGCTGAAATGGCTCAGTTAATTGAGCATAGTCTCATGCACAGAAAGATTGCTGGTTCAGTTATTATTATTATTTTTGATATTTTTTATTGATTTTTTTTTTTTTACAGAGAAGAGGGATAGAGAGTTAGACAGTTAAAAACATCGATGAGAGAGAATCATCGATCAGCTGCCTCCTGCACACCCCCTACTGGGTATGTGCCCACAACCAAGGTACATGCCCTTGACCGGTATTGAACCTGGGACCATTCAGTCCATAGACCGACGCTCTATCCACTGAGCCAAACCGGTTTTGGCTGGTTCAGTTATTATTTGAAGGCACCTGCTGTTGTTATGGGCTGTAGTCCATTAGGGGGTCATGTCGAGGAAGCCACTCTATGTTTCTATCCTTCTCTCTGTAAAAGTCGATTGAAATACCTTTAATACCTTTACATATATCTATCCATTTAGATTTGTAATCTTTTTAAAAAATATATTTAATTGAACAATATGAAAGTAATGTATGCCATTATGTTGCATCTTTTGTTCAACAACTTTTTATGATTATTATCCACTGACAAAAAGAGTGCTGTTTTCTAATTTTATTCTATTCTTTTTAACAGTATACATAATTATTTTTACTGTTTAATGCTGAAGACTATTTTATAACCTTCATGTATAATGATTGATTTCAAAAGATAGTCATGACATAATTATCCATTTCAGTCGGAACTTCTTGTACTGTTTCAAAGTAAAGTATGGTTTGCTCATCTCAAAAAAAAATAAAAAAAAAAATATATATATATATTTGATTTTTTTATAGAGACGAAGGGAGAGAGATAGTCAGAAACATCGTTGAGAAACATCAATCAGCTGCTTCCTGCACACCCCCCACTGAGGATGTGCCCACAACCATGGTACATGCCCTTGACCAGAATTGAATCTGGAACCTTTCAGTCTGCAGGCCAAAGCTCTATCCACTGAGCCAAACCAGTCTTAGCTAGATTTATAGTCTTAAGGAATAATTGAAATAAATCTTTTCACGTGAGGTAATGAAATCTGTAATAAAGTATCAAAATAGGAGTTCAGTTTTGTAGACAACACTTTCTACAAACCTGTACAATCCCCTAAAACTTAAGCTGTCAGTTCCCAATGCCACTTGGATGCCCCAGAACAATATTTGCATTGGTCAATGAGTGATTGGGATCCTAGTGCCACATACAAGGTTGCATTACCCAAAGGGCCATAGGAGATTTCTGGAGTTCTGAGGAAGAGAGGACATCTGGAATTCTGTATAATAGGGGATTTCTCAAATTGGGAGGAAGGTAGGGCTTCTAGAATTCTGAGGAATAGGAAATTTCTAGAATTTGGAGAAAGGGAGGACAGCTAGAATTCTGTGTAATAGGGTATTTCTAGAATTCTGAGAAAGAGAGGACTTACAGAATTCTGTGAAATAAACGGTTTCTAGAACTCTGTGGAGGAGAGGCTTTGTAGAATTCTGTGGAATAGGGAATTTCTAGAATTGTGTGGAAAGAAAATTTTTAGAATTCTGTGGAATAGGGGATTTCTAGAATTCTTTAGAATAGAGAGCTTTTCTAGAATCCTGTGGAATAGGGGATTTCTAGAATTCTCTGGAATAGATTTGTAGAATTCTGAGAGGGGATATATAGAAATCTGTGGAAGAGAGGATTTCTAGAATTCTGTGGAATTGAGTATTTACAAAATTCCGTGAACTAGAGCATTTCTCTAATGCTGTGGAATAGGGCATTTCTACTATTCTGTGGAAGAGATTACTTGTCAAATTCTGTGCCAGAGAGAATTTCTAGAATTCTGTGGAATAGGGGATTTCTAGAAATCTGAGGAAGAAAGGACTTCTAGAATTAGGTGGAAGAGAAGATTTGTAGAATACTGTGCCATAGAGAATTTCTAGAATTCTATGGAATAGAGGATTTCTAGAATTCTGTGGAAGAGATGATTTCTAGAATTGGAGGAAGGGAGGATTTTTACAACTCTGTGAAATAGGGTATTTCTAGAAATGAGGAATAGAGGACTTACATAAATCTGTGGAATAGAGTATTTCTAGAATTCTGTGGAATAGGAGATTTCTGGAATTCTCAGTAAAAGAGGATATCTGGAAATCTGTTGAATAGGGGATTTCTCAAATTGGGAAGAAGGGTGGACTTTTAGAATTCTGAGGAATAGGGGATTTCTAGAATTTGGTGGAAGAGAGGACAGCTAGGATTCTGTGTAATAGGGTATTTCTAGAAACCTGAGAAAGACAGGACTTACAGAATTCTGTGGAATAGAGGATTTCTAGAATTCGGTGGAATAGGGGATTTGTAGAATTCTGTGGAATAGAAGCTTCTAGAGTTCTGTAGAATAGAGTTTTTACAAAATTCCATGGAATAGAGCATTTCTCTAATGCTGTGGAATAGGAGATTTCTGCTATTCTGTGGAGAGATGACTGGTAGAATTCTGTGGCAGAGAGAATTTCTAGAAATCTGTGAAATAGGGGATTTCTAGAAATCTGAGCAAGAAAGTACTTCTAGAATTTGGTGGAAGAGAAGATTTTTAGAATTATGTGGAAAAAGGATTTATAGAATTATATGGAATAGAGGGTTTCTAAAATTCTGTGGAAGAAAGGACTTCTGGAATTCTTGGAATAGTGAACTTCCAGAATTCTGTGGAAGAGTGGACTTTTCGAATTCTAGAAACATGAGAGAAGACTTCTAGAATTCGGTGGAAAAGCGGATTTCTAGAATCAGGGGATAAGAGGTCTTATAGAATTTTGTTGAATAGAGGATTTAAAATTCTGTGGAAGACAGGATTTATAGAATTATGTGGAAAAGTTGACCTCTAGAATTCTGTAGAGTGGGAGATTTCTAGAATTCGGAGGAAAGGAGGACTTCTACAATTCCATGCAATAGGGGACTTCTAGAATTTTTTGGAAGAGAGAATATTTAGATATCTGTGGAATATTGAAGTTCTAGAATTCTTTAGAATAGAGTTTTTCTATACTTCAGAGGAAGGGAGGACTTTTAGAATTCTTTGTAATAGGGGATATCTAGAAATCTATGGAATAGAGGACTTCTGGAATTCTGTATAATAGAGGATTTATAGAATTCAGGGGAATAAGGACTACTAGAATTCTGTGGAATAATGAATTTCTACAAATCTGAATAGAGGACTTCTAGAATTCTGTCGAAGAGAGGATTTCTAGAAATCTGAGAAAGAGAGTCCAGATAGAATTTAGCAGAATAGAGGATTTTTAGAATTCTGTGGAAGAGAGGACTTCAGGAATCCTGTGGAATATGGAACATCCAGAATTCTGTGGAAGATTGGACTTCTGGAATTCTGTGTAATATGGGATTTCTAGAATTCTGTGGAATAGATGGTTTCTAGAATTGGAGGAAGGGAGGATTTCTACAACACTTTGAAAGGGTATTTCTAGAAATGAGGAAGAGAGGACTTATAGAAATCTGTGGAATAGAGTATTTCTAAAATTCTGTGGAATAGGAGATTTCTGGAATTCTGAGGAAGAGAGGATATCTGGAATTCAGTAGAATGGGGGATTTCTCAAATTGGGAGCAAAGGAGGACTTCTAGAGTTCTGAGGTATAGGGGATTTCTAGAATTCAGAGGAAAGGAAGACTTCTACATTTCTGTAGAATAGGGGATTTCTAGAATTTTATGGGAGAGATAATTTTTAGAAATCTGTGGAATATGGGAGTTCTAGAATTCTTTAGAATAGAGCTTTTCTATAATTCAGAGGAAGGGAGGATTTTTAGAATTATTTGTAATAGGGGATGTCTAGAACTCTATAGAATAGAGGACTTCTACAAATCTGTGGAACAGGTAATTTCTAGAATTCAGATGAACAAGGACTTTTAGAATTCTGTGGAATAGGGAATTTCTAGAAATCTGAAGAGAGGGCTTCTGGATAGATTTCTAGAATTCTGAGGGATGATGTATAGAAATCTGTGGAAGAGAGGATTTCTAGAATTCTGTGGAAGAGTGGATTTCTAAAATTCTGTGGAAGAAAGGACTTCTGGAATTCTGTGGAATAGTGGACCTCCAGAATTATATGGAAGAGTGCATTTTTAGAATTCTAGAAATCTGAGAAAAGATTTTAGAATTTGGTGGAAAAGAGGATTTCTAGAATTCTGTGGATGAGAGGTCTTATAGAATTCTGTGGAAGAGTTGACTTCTAAAATTCTGTAGAGTAGGGGATTTCTAGAATTCAGAGGAACAAGGACTTCTACAATTCTGTGGAATATGGAATTTCTGGAATTTGGAGGAAAGGAGGCCTTCTACAATTCTGTGGAATAGGGATTTTCTAGAAACCTATAGAGAGGATATTTAGAATTCTGTGGAAGAGAGGATTTCTAGAATTTTTAAAAATATATATTTTATTGATTTTACACAGAGAGGAATTGAGAGAGACAGAGAGTTAGAAACGTCGATGAGAGAGAAATATCGACCAGCTGCCTCTTGCACACCCCCTACTGGGGATGTGCCCACAACCAAGGTACATGCCTTTGACCAGAATCGAACCCGGGACCTTTCAGTCCGCAGGCCGACGCTTTATCCACTGAGCCAAACCGGTCCCGGGGGATTTCTAGAATTTTTTGCAAGAGAGTCCATATAGAATTAATTCAGCGGAATAGAGCATTTTTAGAATTCTGTGGAAGAGAGGACTTCAGGAATTCTGTGGAATATGGAACTTCCTGAATTCTGTGGTAGAGTGCACTTGTAGAATTCTGTGGAATCTGGGATTTCTATAATTCTGTAGAATAGATGATTAATAGAATTCTGTGGAATAGAGGATTTCTAGAATTCTGTGGAAGAGTTGACTTCTAGAATTCTGTAGAATGGGGGATTTCTAGAATTTGGAGGAAAGGAGGACTTCTACAATTCTGTGGAATAGGGAATTTCTACAAATGTGAATAGAGGACTTCTAGAATTCGGTGGAAGAGAGGATTTCTAGAATTTTGTGGAAGAGAGGCCTATAGAATTCAGCAGAATAGAGGATTTTTAGAATTCTGTGGAAGATAGAACTTCAGGAACCATGTGGAATACAGAACATACAGAATTCTGTGAAAGAGTGGACTTCTAGAATTCTGTGGAAGAGGTGATTTCTAGAATTGGAGGAAGGGATGATTTATACAACTCTGTAAAATAGGGTATATCTAGAAATGAGGAAAAGAGGAGTCATAGAAATCCGTGAAATAAAGTATTTCTAGAATTCTGTGGAATCTGAGATTTCTGGAATTCTGAGGAAGAGAGGATATCTGGAATTCTGTAGAATCGGGATTTCTCGGAATTGGGATGAAGGGAGGACTTCTAGAATTCTGAGGAATAGGGGATTTCTAGAATTTGGAGGAAGGGAGGACAGCTAGAATTCTGTGGAATAGGGTATTTCTAGAAATTTGAGAAAGACAGGACTTACAGAATTCTGTGGAATAGAGGATTTCTAGAATTCTGTGGAATAGGGTATTTGTAGAATTCTGTGGAAGAGATTACTTGTAGTATTCTGTGGCTGAAAGGCTTTCTAGAATTCTATAGAATAAGGGATTCCTAGAATTTTGTGGAAAATAGAATTTTTTAGAATTCTGTGGAATACGGGGTTTCTAGAATTCTTTAGAATAGAGCATTTCTGTAATTCTGTGGAATGGGGGATTTCTAGAAATTTGTGGAATAGATTTCTAAAATTCTCAGGAAGGATGTAGAGAAATCTGTGGAAGAGAGGATTTCTAGAATTCTGTGGAATAGAAGCTTTCTAGAATTCTGTAGAATAGGGTACTTTCAAAATTCTGTGGAATAGAGCATTTCTATAATTCTGTGAAATAGGAGATTTCTACTGTTCTGTGGAAGAGATTACTTGTAGTATTCTGTGGCAGAGATAATTTCTAGAATTCTGTGGTATACGGGATTTCTAGAAATCTGAGGAAGAAAGGACTTCTAGAACTCTGTGGAAGAGAAGATTTTTAGAATTCTGTGCAAGAAAGGATTTATAGAATTCTGTGGAATAGAGGATTTCTAGAATTCTGTGGAATAGTGGCTTTCTAAAATTCTGTGGAAGAAAGGACTTCTGGAATTCTTGGAATAGTGAACTTCCAGAATTGTGTGGAAGAGTGGACTTTTAGAATTCTAGGCATCTGAGAGAACACTTTTAGAATTTTTGGGGAAAGATGATTTCTAGAATTCTGTGGATGAGAGGTCTTATAGAATTCAGTGGAAGAGTTGACTTGTAGAATTCTGTAGAGTAGGGGATTTCTAGAATTCACAGGAAAGGAGAACTACAATTCTGTGGAATAGGGGATTTCTAGAATTTTTTAGAAATCTGTGGAGAGCATTTTTAGAAATCTGTGGAATATGGGAGTTCTAGAATTCTTTAGAAAAGAACTTTTCTATAATTGAGAGGAAGGAGGACTTTTAGAATTCTTTGTAATAGGGGATGTCTAGAACTCTGTGGAATAGAGGACTTCAAGAATTCTGTATAATAGGGGATTTATAGAATTCAGAGGAATGCGGAATTCTACAATTCTGTGGAATCGGGAATTTCTAGAATTCAGAGAAAAGGAGGACTTCTAGAATTATGTGTAAGAGAGGATTTCTAGAATTTTGTGGAAGAAAGACCATACAGAATTCAGCAGAATATTTTTAGAATTCTGTGGAAGAGAGGACTTCAGGAATCCTGTGTGAATACGGAACATCCAGAATTCTGTGGTAGAGTGGACTTCTATCATTTTGTGGAATAGGGGATTTCTATCATTCTGTGGAATAGATGATTTATAGAATTCTGTGGAAGAGAGGATTTCTAGAATTTTGTGGAAGAGATGCCATATAGAATTCAGTGGAATAGACGATTTTTAGAATTCTGTGCAAAGTTATCATTCAGAATTGAAGGGCAGATAAAGAGCTTCACAGATAAGAAAAAGCTAAAGGAGTACATCACCACCAAGCCAGTATTATATGAAATGGTAAAAGGTGTTCTTCAAAAAGAGGCAAAAGAAGAAAAAAGTACAGACAAAAATTTATGAACAACAAATACATATCTATCAACAAGTGAATCTAAAAGTCAAGTGAATTAATAAATCTGAGGAACAGAATAAACTGGTGAATATTATTGAATCAGGGTCATAGAATGGAAGGGGATTCATAATTCTCAGGGGGAAAGGGGGTGTCTGTGTGGGGGGTACGGGAAGAGACTGGACAAAAATCATATACCTATGGATGAGGACAGCAGGGGAGGGGGGGGTAAGGGCAGAGGATGGGATGGGGATTGGGTGGAGGTGATGGGGGAGGAGAAACAATTGTAATAATCTGAACAATAAAGATTTGTTAAAATTTAAAAAATAATAATAAATAAATAAAATAAAATGGTGTGTTTTGTAGAAGAGTTAATAATCATACTAGTGGCACACTGCAAAGAAATTTGTGCACAGTAAAAGGGAATTAATTAGAGAAAATATTTTAATATTGCTATTTGCTCTTTATAATAGAAATGTCAGAGATGAAAGAAAATTAGTAAAATTTATATGAAAATCTCCCTCCTGTCAGAGTCTCAGGCCTGCCACGGGACTAAGTCACGTTGCCCCTCCATCCACACGCACCTTGAAATCAAGTGAGACCTAGACATAGCCAGCCTGACCCCCCATAAAGCCCTGCAGGGCAGGGGGTGCAGCCTCAAGTCCCCCTCCTGCTAGTGCCAGGTAGGGGGAGGGGGCACTTGCCTCAGGTCCCCCATTGTCAGGGCCTGCCTTGCAGGTTGAACCAGGCTGAGGTAGGGAGGTGGGAATTGAGAAAAGAAAGACAGGAAAGCAGAGTCGGGAGGACTATAATTCATCGAGGAACTGTAGCAAGTTTATTCACTGTGCAATGCTTTTTATACACAAGGCACTAATTAGGAGGTCTGTCAAGATGAGTGTATTCTTTGTTCCTCTTAATCTCTAAGGGACAGAGCAGAAGGACAAATTCTTGGTATAGCAAATCTCAGTAAATAGTTACAGACTTCTTGGTGAGCTATGCAAGGTTGCTCTCATTCTACTGATAGTAGCCATCCAAACAAGTCTGGGAAAACGGTGTGGGTAGGGGGCCAGCCCTGCTAGCACCCTCAGATGAAAGGATGTCAGCTTACATCCTGTCACCAACACTCCCTCAAGCCCCACGGGGGGCGGAGGGGAGGGCATGGCCTCTGGTCCCCTGGTGCAGCCTCAGGTTCCCCAGACCTGGCACAAGGGTGTGAGGGCGTGAGGCTGTGAGGGCGTGATGACCATTTGCCTATTAGCTCTTTATTGTATAGGATTGTTTCCATTTGCTCGGTTACTATAGATGTTACCTGGTGCACATTTTCATAGTTTTTTTTTTTAAGTAATTGTTTTTACTATGTAATTTACAGACTCCTCAAATATATTTGTCATGCTAGTTTCTTTCTGCTCGTATAACAAGAACAAGAATAAATTGAAGAATTTTTATATAAAAAAGTAAACTTTTGCCCAGCTGGCATAACTCAGTGGTTGAGCGTCGACCTATGAACCAGGAGGTCACAGTTCAATTCCCGATCAGGGCACATGCCTGGGTTGTGGGCTGGATCCCCAGTGTGGGGTGTGCAGCAGGTAGCTGATCCATGATTCTCTCTCATCACTGATGTTTCTCTCTCTCTCTCTCTCTCTCTCTCTCTCTCTCTCTTTCTCTCTGTCTCTGAAATCAATAAAAATAAAAAAAGTAAACTTCACAAGCTTCTGTGGACTAATACTTGTTGACCCCAGTTTCTATTTTACTTTTCTTTTTTTTTTTTTTTTTTTTTTTTTTAAATATTTTTTTATTGAATTATTATCTGTGTACATATTTTAACTCCCCCCCTCCCATACATACCCTCCCTCCCCAGAGTTTTATGTCCATTGGTTGTACTTATATGCATGTATACAAGTCCTTCGGTTGATCTCTTATCCCCCCCAGATCTCCCTACTGTCCCTGCTGTAATTTTACAGTCTGCTTGTTGCTTTACTGTCTTTATATCTGACTTTTGGTTTGTCAGTTTATAATGTTCTTTAATACCCATAAATGAGTGAGGCCATGTGGTATTTCTCTTTCATTGACTGGCTTATTTCACTCAGCATGATGTTCTCTAGTTCTATCCAGGTAGCTGCAAATGATGAGAATTCCTTTTTTTTTATGGCAGCATAGTATTCCATTGTGTAGATGTACCATAGTTTTTTGATCCAATCATCTGCTGACGGGCACCTGGGCTGTTTCCAGATTCTAGCTATTGTAGATTGTGCTGCTATGAACATAGGGGTGCATATATCCTTTCTGATTGGTGTTTTTAGCTTCTTGGGATATATTCCTAGCAGTGGGATTGCTGGGTCAAATGGGAGTTCCATTTTCAATTTTTTGAGGAAACTCCACACTGTTCTCCACAGTGGTTGCACCAGTCTGCATTCCCACCAGCAATGCACGAGTGTTCCTTTTTCTCCACAACCTCGCCAACACTTGTCGTTTGTTGATTTGTTGATGTTGGCCATTCTGACAGGTGTGAGATGGTACCGCATTGTTGTTTTGATTTGCATCTCTCGGATAATTAGTGACTTTGAGCATGTTTTCATGTGCCTTTTGGCCTTCCTTCTGTCTTCTTTTGAAAATATTCTATTTAGGTCCATTGCCCATTTTTTAATTGGATCATTCATCTTCTTTTTATTTAGATGTATAAGCTGTTTGTAGATGATGGAGATTAAACCTTTATCAGTGGTAACATTTGCAAATATGTTCTCCCACACCGTGGGCTTTCTTGTTGTTTTGTTGATGGTTTCTTTCGCTGTAAAAAAGCTTCTTATTTTGATGTAGTCCCATTTGTTTATTTTCTTTTTAGCTTCCATTGCCCTAGGAGCAGTATCAGTGAAGAAGTTCTTTTGGCATATGTCTGAGATTTTGTTGCCTGTGGATGCTTCTAGTATTTTTATGGTTTCCCGTCTGATGTTTAAGTCCTGTATCCATTTTGAGTTTATTTTTGTGTAAGGTGTAAGTTGGTGATCTAGTTTCATTCTTTTGCATGTATCTGTCCAATTTTCCCAACACCATTTATTGAAGAGACTGTCTTGGCTCCATTGTATATTCATGCCTCCTTTGTCAAATATTAATTGAGCATAGTGATTTGGGTTGATAACTGGGTTCTCGATTCGATTCCATTGATCAATATGTCTGTTCTTGTGCCAGTACCAGGCTGTTTTGAGAACAGTGGCTTTGTAATACAGTTTGAAGTCTGGTATTGAGATCCCTCCTACTTTACTCTTCTTTCTCAGAATTGCTGTGGCTATTCGGGGTCTTTTATTGTTCCAAATAAACTTTTGGAGAGTTCTTTCTAGGTCAGTGAAATATGCCGTTGGTATTTTAATGGGGAGTGCATTGAACCTATAGATTGCTTTAGGAAGTATGGACATTTTGATGATGTTGATTCTACCAATCCATGAACATGGTATGTTCTTCCATCTGTTTACATCTTCCTCTATCTCTTTTTTCAGTGTCATGTAGTTTTCCGCATATTGGTCCTTTACTTCCTTAGTTAAGTTTATTCCTAGGTATCTTAATTTTTTTGGTGCGATGGTAAATGGAATTGCTTTTTTAGTCTCAGTTTCTATAAGTTCACTGTTGGTGTATAGAAATGCCATAGATTTCTTGGCGTTGATTTTGTATCCTGCTACATTGCCAAATTCATTTATTAAGTCAATTAGTTTTTTAATGGAGTCTTTTGGGTTTTTTATATACAATATCATGTCATCTGCGAATAAGGATAACTTTACTTCTTCTTTTCCAATTTGGATGCCTTTTATTTCCTCCTCTTGTCTAATTGCAATGGCTAGTACTTCCAGTACTATGTCAAAGAGGAGTGGTGATAGTGGGCATCCCTGTCTTGTTCCTGTTCTTAGAGGGAATGGTTTTAGTTTTTGCCCATTAAGTATGATGTTGGCAGTGGGTTTATGGTATATAGCTTTTATTATGTTGAGGTATGATCCTTGTACTCCCACCTTGTTGAGAGTTTTTATCAGGAAAGGGTGTTGGATTTTATCAAATGCTTTTTCTGCATCAATTGATATGACTATATGATTTTTATCTTTCAATTTGTTTATGTGATGTATCACATTTATTGATTTGCGGATATTGAACCAACCTTGCATTCCTGGAATAAATCCGACTTGGTCATGGTGTATGAGCTTTGTGATGCTCTGCTGGAGCCGATTTGCTAGAATTTTGTTGAGAATTTTGGCATCTATGTTCATGAGGGATATTGGCCTGTAATTCTCTTTCATTGAGTTGTCTTTATCTGGTTTTGGTATTAGGGTGATGCTAGCTTCATAGAAGGAGTTTGGAAGTGTTCCTTCCTCTTGAATTTTTTGGAATAGTCTGAGGAGGATAGGTTTTAGTTCTTCCTTGAATGTTTGGTAAAACTCTCCTGTGAAGCCATCTGGTCCTGGGCTTTTGTTTATTGGAAGCTTTTTTATGACTGTTTCAATTTCTTCCCAAGTCACTGGCCTATTGAGATTTTTAGATTCTTCCTGATTGAGTTTTGGAAGTTTGTATTTTTCTAGGAATATGTCCATTTCCTCCAGGTTGTTCAGTTTGTTGGAATAGAGTTGTTCGTAGTATTTTGTAACAATCCGTTGTATTTCGGTAGGGTCTGTTGTTATTTCACCTCTTTCGTTTCTGATTTTGTTTATTTGGGTCCTCTCTCTTTGTTTCTTGGTTAGCCTGGCTAGAGGACCATCTATCTTGTTTATTCTTTCAAAGAACCAGCTCTTGGTTTTGTTGATCTTATGTATTGTTTCTTTGGTCTCAATGTCGTTTATCTCCGCTCTGATTTTTGTTATTTCTTTCCTTCTGCTTACACTGGGGTTTTCTTGTTGCTCTTTTTCTAACTCTTTGAGTTGTAGAGTTAGATCATTTGTTACCATTTTTTCTAGTTTCTTGCAATAGGCTTGTAGGATATGAACTTTCGTCTCAGAACTGCTTTTGCTGTGTCCCATAGATTATGGATAGTTGTGTTTTCATTGTCATTTGTTTCCAGGATGTTTTTAATCTCTTCCTTGATTTCTCTGGTAACCCAGTCCTTGTTTAAAAGCATGCTGTTTAGTCTCCATGTGTTTGATTTCTTTGGATTTTTTTCATTGTAGTTAATTTCCAGTTTTATGCCACTATGATCTGAGAAGATGCTTGATATGATTTCTATCTTCTTGAATTTGAAGAGACTTTGCCTATGTCCCAAAATGTGGTCTATCTTTGAGAATGTCCCATGTGCACTTGAGAAAAATGTATATTCTGTGGCTTTGGGGTGGAATGTTCTGAAGATGTCGACTAATTCCATCTGGTCTAGCGAGTCATTTAGAATTGATTTTTCTTTGCTGATTTTTTGTTTAGATGATTTGTCAAAGGGTGACAGTGGGGTATTAAAATCTCCTACTATATTTGTATTGCTATTAATCTCTCCCTTAATGTCCTCCAGCAGTTTTTTTATATATTGGGGTGCTCCCGTGTTGGGTGCATATATATTTACCAGGGTTATTTCTTCTTGTTGGATTGCTCCCTTTAATATTATGAAGTGGCCTTCATTATCCCTTGTTATGTCCTTCACTCTGAGATCTAGTTTGTCAGATATAAGTATTGCTACCCCAGCTTTTTTTTCATTTCCATTTGCCTGGTAAACCTTTTTCCAACCCTTCACCCTCAGTCTGTGTGCATCTTTTTTCCTGAGGTGGGTTTCTTGTAGACAACAGATATATGGGTCTTGTTTTCTTATCCAATCCATTACCCTATGTCTTTTGATTGGAGCATTTAGTCCATTTACATTTAAGGTTATTATTGATAGATACTTATTTGACGCCATCTTTATTCTATACCCCTGTGTTCCTTCTTTGCTTTCTATTTCTTTAATTTTACAGTAGACCCTTTAGCATTTCTTGCATTGCTGGTTTGGTGGAGATAAATTCCCTTAGTCTGTTTTTGTCTGGGAAGCTCCTGATTTCACCTTCACTTTTGATTGATAGCCTTGCAGGGTACAGTATTCTTGGATTCAGACCCTTCCTTTGCATGACTTTGTATATTTCATCCCATTCCCTCCTGGCCTGATAAGTTTCGGTGGAGAAGTCAGTTGCTAGTCTGATGGGGGTTCCTTTATATGTAACTTTCTGTCTCTCTCTGGCTGCTTTTAAAATTCTTTTTTTGTCGTTGGTGTTTGCCAGCTTAATTATAATGTGTCTAGGGGTCGGTTTTCTGGGGTTCATTTTGCTTGGGACTCTGCAAGCATCTTGGATTTGTGTGGGTTTTTTCTTCTCTATCTCAGGAAAGTTTTCTGTCATTATTTCTTGAAATACGTTTTCCATGTCTTCCTCAATTCCCTTTCCTTCTGGAACCCCTATTATTCTAATATTGTTTTGTTTTGTATTGTCCCAAAGTTCCCTTAGACTTTCCTCCTGTTTTTTAATTTTTTTTTCCAGAAGCTGTTCTAATTGGGTATTTTTTTCCATCTTGTCTTCTAGCTCGCTGATGCGGTCCTCTGCCTCTTCTAATCTACTCTTGATGCTTTCTATTGAGTTCTTTACAGTAGCGATGTCATTTTTCATTTCCTCTTGGTTTTTACTCATATTATCAAATTTGTCTTCCATTCTTTTTAGCCATCTTATGATCATTACTCTGAATTCTTGCTCTGATAGGTTGCTTGCTTCTAGCTCATTTGCTTCCTTTTCTGGTGAAGCCTGCTTTTCTTTCATATGCGGGCTGGTTTTGGGTCTCCCCATTATTTAGGATGTCTGGTTGTGTAGTTCTCTCTCTTCTGCTTTGATTTAAAGGCACAAAATACAACACAACCAGGTACAACACGCAAGGCACTGAATAGAAATGTGTTTGTAATATTAATAACCACCAATAAAGTTGACTAGAACCCAGCTAACATCAACATACAATCAAACCAAAAGAATAGACAAATTAATCTTATAAAAAAAAAAAGCATACAACTTCAGTATAGTTACCATTTAACATACAACTTCAAAGAGTTAGAGAGAAAGACTGTTTTTTTTGTTTTGTTTTGTTTTTAGGACAACTGCGAGGGAGGTGTGAATGGGCTTGGAGCAGGTAGTTGGAAATTAGATATATACAAGTGGGGTGAAGTTTTAGGAGGGAATAGACAGAAGGAATGGGGAAAATCTAGAGCAGGAAGGGTTAAGATAAACGGTGTAGCAAAGGAAAAGATCAGAAAGAGGGTGAAGGCATAAAGGTAGGGTTGAGATAGAATAAAGCGTTGGAGAAGGAAAGATAGATAAAGACTGTAGGACAGTAATCCTGAAATAAAAAAAAATATATATATATATATATATATATACTATGATGAAAAAAAAATAATAAAAATAAACAAAAGAAAATAAGATGAAAAAAGTAAATTAGTAGCAGTAATAGTGTTGATTACGTATACAATGTAGTAATTATAAAGATAAAATCAAGTGAGAAAAAAAAAGTTTCTTGAGTAAATGTTGCAAATAATGAGAACAAAAATAAAAAACAAAAATTTAAAAATTAAAAAAAAAAAAAAAAATTTAAATTTAAATAAAATTTTGCAGTAATGAAGGTCGTTGGCTTCCTCTATTGTTATGATCCAGTCCTGATTTTCAGGGCGGTTTTGCTTTGTTTTTATTACACTAGAGTCAATTTGTAAATTAGCCGCTGGGGGCAGTGTTTCTAGGTTGACTTCCAGGACTCTAGAGCCTCTCAGCTTTTTTTTTTTTTTTTTTCAGTCCTCTCTGAAGCAGGATCAACGAAAGGGGGTGGGGCAGGCCGAACAACTGCAATCTCCCGCAACAGTCGGATATCGCCCCGCGGCAGATCCAAATGTGTTGCTCTTTAGATATCTCCCCTGTTAGGAGCCCCGTCCACTTTCACGGGTGACCCCCACCCAACACTGGGGCTTCCACTTATAATCACTTATAATCGCCGCCCTTGTCTCCAGCTTCCGCGCGCCCTGTGCGCGCACAGCCCTTTTTCTTCGCCACGACCGCTCTCCACCCTCTCAAGGGAAAACTGACCTTCTTGCCGAGCAGTGGGGCACTCCTGTGGGGCCGGGTGTTCGCGCCGCCTGGGATCCGCGTTCTGGGGATCACAGCTGCTTGGTGGTCGGTGCGGCTGTGGATATTCAGGCCTCTGACAAGATCCTATCTTCCTCTCAAGATGGCGAGGTTTCCCCGTCCAAGCCAGCAGGTAGCTCCGGGAAGGGATGCAGCCCGCGTGGGTGCCTCCCTGTGCGGGGTACCTCTGTCAGCGGCCCCTCAGCCGTTTCTTCTGGGGTTCGCTGTCTCCCAGGTTGTTAATAAACACTCACAGCTCAACACCATCAGCTGCTCTCTCTTTCTGCTTCGGGACTGGGCTCAGAATCCTCCCATCTGTTCTTCCACCATCTTTCCTCCTGTTTCATTTCCTGCTCACTTCACACTGCCTTGAACCAGTCAGGAGTCAGCTGTTCACGCGAACGAATCTTCCAGCACCCACCTGGCCCCGCGCTGCGCGCCGGCTCTCCGCGGGGACCCACCCGGCGCGGCGCGGCACGTCGGGCGGGCGCGGCGCGGGCCTATTTTACTTTTCATGTCTATATAAAAGAGTGTCTTGAAATCATTTGACAAACTATTAAGTCATTTATGTCTTTAAAAGTGTAATGCTTTATTTTTGTTATAAAATATTGCAAACATGGTCTTAAAATTTAAGTACACTTTTAATTTCTTCTCTGAATTATGAGCATTATTGATTATCTCATTATAAACACTAAATTCTGTCATCATTGGTCATTTTAAAGTTTATTATTTATGGATTGATTTGAGAGAGAGAAACATCCTAATGTTATCCCGCTTATTTATATAACCATTGGTTGATTGTTGTATATATATGTGCCCTGACCAGGGATTAAAATAGGGGATTTCTAGAATTCAGAGGAACAGAGAATTCTACAATTCTGTTGAATAGGGAATTTGTAAAATTTGGAGGAAAGGAGGACTTCTACGATTCTGTGGAATAGGGAACTTTAAGAAATCGGAAAACAGGACTTTCTGAATTCTGTGGAAAATAGGATTTCTAGAATTTTGTGGAAGACAGGCCTTCTAGAGTTTAGCGGAATAGAGGATTTGTAGAATTCTTTGGAAGACAGGACTTCAGGGATGCTATGAAATATGGAACATCCAGAATTCTGCAGCAGAGTGGACTTTTACAATTCTAGAAATCTGAGAGAGGACTTCTAGAATTCTGTGGAAGAGAGGATTTCTAGAATTCTTTGGATGAGAGGATTTATAGAATCCTATGGAATAGAAGATTTAGAACTTTGTGGAATAAAGGATTTATAGAATTCTGTTGATGAGAGGACTTGTAGAATTCTGTGGAAGAATTGCTATCCTTCTGGAGAATAGATGATTTATAGAATTTTGTGTAAGAGAGGACTTGTAGAATTCTGTGGAAGAATTTCTATCCTTCTGTAGAATAGATTATTTATAGAATTCTGTGGAAGAGAGAATTTTAGGATTTTGTGGAAGAGAGACCTTCTAGAATACAGCAGAATAGAGGATTTTTAGAATTTTTTTGAACAGAGGAATTCAGGAATCCTGTGAAATAAGGGATATCGAGAATTCAGTGGAAGACTTTTAGAATTCTAGAAATATGAGAAAGGACTTCTATAACTCGATGGAAGAGAGGATTTCTAGAATTCTGTGGATGAGAGGTCTTATAGAATGCTGTGGAATAGAAGATTTAGAACTCTGTGCAAGAAAGGTTTTATAGAATTCTGTGGAAGGGAGGACTTGTAAAATTCTGTGGAAGAATTTCTATCCTTCTGTAGAATGTATGATTTATAGAATTCTGTGGAAGAGAGGATTTCTAGGATTCTGTGGAAGAGTTGACTTCTTGAATTCCATAGAATAGGCGATTTCTAGAATTCAGAGGAATGGAGGACTCCTATAATTCTGTGGAATAGGGAATTTCTAGAAATCTGAAGAGAGGACCTC
>JAPZQD010000055.1:0-80580 GCA_036971965.1 Nyctalus aviator | reverse complement strand
CGTGTACAGTGAGGATGCGTGTTCCTCCAGTGTACAGTGAGGATGTGTGTTCCTCGCGTGTGCAGTGAGGATGCATGTTCATCCCATGTGCAGTGAGGATGTGTTCCTCCCGTGTACAGTGAGGATGCGTGTTCCTCCCGTGTGCAGTGAGGACGCGTGTTCCTTCTGTGTGCAGTGAGGATGTGTGTTCCTCCCGTGTACAGTGAGGATGCATGTTCCTTCCGTGTGCAGTGAGGATGCATGTTCATCCCGTGTGCAGTGAGGATGCGTGTTCCTCCCGTGTACAGTGAGAATGCGTGTTCCTCGCGTGTGCAGTGAGGACACAGTGAGGACGCAGCGGCCTCCTGGGGCAGCGAGGCTGGAGGGAGGCGCGAACGGAGCGCTGCAATGCCAGGCCTCCAGCCCCAGGGCCCAAAGAGGCGGCTGCTCGCTGCGCTCCGTCCTCAGAGCCCAGAGACCGCGCCGTCACCCCTCCGCCACCCCTTAATGGAATAAAAAGCAAGAAAATGTTGAGATGAGATGATAAACCTTGACTGTGCGGCTCTTTGCTGAGGTTTCTTATCATAACCAGGAACTTAGGGAGACCTCCACACTTTTAGCTTAGGGGAACATGTATTTGACTTGGGAGATATTTAGTTGTATTATTACATCATGTGAAACATTTAATTTTAATCTCCATTCCTGCTCCGCCCTGGATGTGTTTGCGCAGCCGTACGAGACGCTGGGCTCCACGCCTTCCTCCGGGCCCGTGTCTGCCCGGCAGCCAGCGCGTGGCACAGGGCGCTCAGCGCACACAGCGCACACGGGCCGAGGCAGCGGGCACCGAGGAAGGGGCCCGTGCCAAGCACTCAGAGGCAGATGGAGGGGAGCTTGGGTCAGAGGGCTTGGGGGACCTTCAGGGCACTGCCCACACGGGTGGCCTTGGTCCTAAAGGTCACTTTGACCCCAAATCCCGGTTTGGCTGTGCATCCTGAGGAAACCCCAAAGGACACGCTGGAGGCTGCGAACAAAACGGGCAGCGCCTGGGGGTGAGCTGAGGGGCTGCGGCTGACGCGCCACGTCGCAGCGGGGTTCGGAGGGCTGTGTGGCGGGGCCGGCAAGCTCTTCTCTTCCTCAGAGTGAGGGGTGGTGTACGGGCTCAGAGAGAGCCTGGGCAGAGACGCCCGGCCCGCCGGAAGGAGCTCGGCCCGCAGAAATCACCAGGGATGCTGAGCCTCTGCTTCTCGGCCACACCGTCCCCCGACGTGACAGGCACAGGGGGCACCGTCACTGCTGCTCTGATGGACGGCTCTGTGCGGCCACGCCTTTCCCCATGTGCCCGCCCCCCCTATCCTGGATTAGCTCCTGTGAGTGGACCGAGAAGGCACTCTTGTACTTGGCCTCTTGCTCCACATCTGATGAGATTGCATTATCGTGGCTGATCATGTTGATGGCTGGACAAGGTTTCGTTGTCCACTCTATGACGGCTGATCACCATTCTGCCGCTGGGGAGGCTGGTCTTCTGTGGTGAAGCTTCTGGAGCCTTTTGTGGGTGCTCCATTAGTCATTCTGGGAGCTAACTGAGGGAGATTTTGGAATTTAATTAATTAGGTAATTAGACAGCTTCATCAAGCCCTTTTTATGTTCCAAGACATATGCTAGATTTTGTGAGGGAAAAGGTGAAACAGATGTGGATTCTATCCTGTTGGGGTGGAGCCCTGTAAACAAGGAGAGACAGGAAATGCTAAGGTCGCTCAGAGGCAAGCTGGACGTAGAGAACCAAGACCAAGGAAATGGAGGTTCCTGTTGGTGCGGCGCTGGGCGGGGCCTTGCAGGATGCAGACCGTTTGGGAGGAGGGAGGACCCTGCCAGGCGCCTCCTTTTCTTGGAGAGACTGTGCGGTGACAGTGCGGGTCCCCAGGTGGCCGCTGGGGTCAGGGCTGCCCGGGGAGAGCAGGCCTGGGTGTGCCGGGAGGCGAGCGGGGCTTGGGGAACGGGGCCGCAGACCGCGGTGGGGCTTTGCGGGACGGTCCTGCGCCCGCATCTGAGGCTCATGGTTCCCCAGACCCGGGGCCCTGAACTCAGAAACCGCCACAGTCTCACTCTCCGCTCTCCGAGGCCCCTGTCCTCTGCCCTGAGGGCACCCTCCCCTCCCCTCATCCAGAGCCACTCCCTCCGACTCCCTCCTGCGGGGCCTTCCGGCGCCCTCCCCTATCCCTCCCTCCCCCCTCCCCGTTTACTCTCCCCCTCCTCCCTCCCCCCTCCCCCTGTGCTCTCTTCCCCTCCTCCCTCCTCTGCACTCTCCCCCACCCTCCCTCCTCCACCCCTGCTCCTGCCCTCTCCCCACCCTCCCCTCCTCCCCCTCCCCCCTCCCCCTGCCCTCTCTCCTGCCCTCTCCAGGCCACTGACACCTGCTCAGGGGCGCCACCTCTGTCTCGCAATCCCAGCCCGCTTCCCACTCACTCCATTTCCTCTGCTCTCTGCTTCGGTCTCTGGGAGCCACCTGGGCGGGAGCAGGGCCGGCGGCCACGCGGGGTTATGGCAAAGGCCTGGCTCCACCGGCCGCCGTGGGGCTCAGAGGTGAGCACCCGCCCACGGACTGGGAGGCACGTCAGGGCGCAGGCCGGCTCCATGCTGGATGGGAGGGATTCTCAGCATTGACGGTTCTGTCTCCCTCTCCCTTCCTCTCTAAAGTCGGTTTAAAAAGGTCCAATTCCGGAAGCATCTGCAGAGTAGAACTGCAAAGGGAGCGGCTGTGGTGGCATTGTCACATTAGTTCTCTGTCAAGATGCTCAAACTATGCCTCAGCTCCCAGCACGCCGGCAGCATTGCTCTGAAGCTGCCGCTGCGTCTCCTTCCCCAGCGGCCCTGGCCTGTCCCGGCGTCTCCTTTCCATTTGGGGATGGTTCCTCTTGTGAGGCCGTTTTTGGGGTCTGTTTTGCTTCGTTTCATTTTGGACACCATTTATGAAAAGTTTTAGAAGTGATTTAATGCTCTCGTTTATGGTATTTTCCTCCAGGAATAACACAGTGCCCTCTGTAATCCAAGTCTGTGCACGTGATTCCACACGGGGTTTGAGTCTCTGTGAGAGTGAGTTCTTGTTCACTCTTCAAAGATGTTTTTATTTACTCACTTTTACAGAGAGAGAAACGGAAGGAGAGAAGCCAATTTGCTGCTCCACTTAGTGATGCACTCATTGGCTGACTGGGGATCGAACCCACAGCCTTGGGGTGACAGGGGACCCTCTCTGGCGGGGGTTCTTGTTCACTCTTAATTCTTAGTGTGCAGCCATTCCCAGCACCGACCCCGAGCCTGGTGGGTGAGGCACCCACACCTCCTTTTTGAGCTCCGTGCTCTCGTGGCTCCTGGAGTTGAGTAAACTCTGCTAAGCTGCTCAGCCTCCCAGCTGCTTTTTATGGAAACAGATGCCTCTAGGGAACAACAGTAAAACCGCTAGCCCTCTCAATTTCCTTCTTTCAGGTCCTGGCCCTTAATATTTCACCGTTTTTTGGCCCTAGCTGGTTGGGCTCAGTGGATCGAGCATTGACCTGCAGATAAAGGTCCTGGGTTCGATTCCAGTCAAGTGCACATGCCCAGGTTTCAGGCTTGATGTGCAGGAGGCAGCCAATCAATGTTTCTCTCTCATCATTATGTTTCTATCTCTCTCTCTCCCTTCCTCTCTGAAATCAATAAAAGAAATATATTTATTTATTTATTTATTTCAGTATTATGGAAATTTTAATGATGCTAACAAATTGTGGACCAGTAGTTTTATTGCTAGTTTTACCCAGTGGCCAGATAAGTTTCTATTGAATGATTACAAAAATGTTTTACATAAATGTTAAAGGCACACTTTAAAATTAAATACCCATTGCTTTTGAAGTTATTTATTACATGTTCTTATAAGCTAATATCTTTTTTTTTTTAAATCAATCTTTATTGTTCATATTATTACAAAGGTTCCTCATTTCTTCCCCCCTCCACCAGGTTCCCCCCCCCCCATTGTCCTCATCCATAGGTGCACAGTTTATGTTCAGTCCCTTCCCCCCTCCACCACTCCCCCTTTCCCTGGGAACAGTCAGTCCACTCCCCTCCCATATCGCCGACTCTACTACAATGAACAGCTATTATTGTTCATCAGGTTTTTCAATCTCCTTTTTTTTTTTTTTAAATTAATAAACTTTTACACTTCTAAGAATAAATTTTAAAATCTAATAATTTTAAACCTTGCTTTTTTTCTGCCCTGGGAATTGAGAAGCAAACTTGTTTACATGTAAACTTGCCCTTAGGCTATCAAAAGGTGTAGCCATTCAAGTGTAAATGGACTCATTGTTTAAAGATAGCTGCTGGTTGGAATTGGATTATCTGTTCTGGGTGGGAAGGGCTTGTCCTCCCCTTTCTCCATTAAAATTAAGGTTTTAGCTTTAAAACCTCTTTTTGGCAAGAGACCTTAAACTTTCAGAACTTTAAATTTTTCAGATAGTAAATCAGTTACTTAGCATTTTCTCAAATCAATAACAGCTCCACATGCCCAAGGATACACTTCACACAAAAGACATTTCCAAATAGATCAACCAACCTCATCCAGGCCCCACACAAGGCATTCACAGATCAACACCCAGGTGCTATAATAACTCAACACATCCAGATCTAAGCCTTCATCCCTTGATTCAGCAGACCCTCAAGTTCCCCCCAAAGTTTCCAGCCATGTCTGAGAGGCAGCCTTGGGGGTGGGGCAGGCAAGGAGCGGGCTGTTCCGGGCCTGGCTGCTCCAGGCCTGGCCTCTGTTGCTCTGGTCCGTTCCACAACCAGCTGCTCCGGGTCTGGCCACGGCCGCTCCTGGCCTGGCTGCTGCTGCTCCCAAACCGGCTGCTCTGGGCCCGGATGCTCCCAGCACTGCTGCTCCGGGCCTGGCCGATCCCGACCTGGCTGCTCTGGGCCTGGCAGCTGCTGCTCCGGGCCTGGCCACACCTGACCCGGCTGCTCTGGGCCTGGCTGCTCCGGGCCCGGCTGCTCCCAGCCTGGCAGGTCCAGGCCTGGGTGCTCCGGGCTTGGCTGCTGCTGTTCTTGGCCTGGCTGCTCCCGACCTGGCTGCTCTGGGCCCGGCTTCTCCGGGCCCGGCCACTCCAGGCCTGGGTGCTCCTGGACTGGCCACCCTGGGCTTGGCCGCCTCTGCCTCAGGCCTGGCTACCACTGCCACAGGTCTGGCTGCTCCAGGCCTGGCTGTTGCTGCTCTGGGCCCGGCTGCCACTGCCTTGTGCCTGGCCACTCTAGGCCTGGCTGCCGTACCAACATTCTTTCCTTTTTTTTTTTTTTTTAAACGCATTTATGTTGCAATGTTGGCTGCTGAGTTGAGTTCTGACTTAGTCTTCAATTTTTCAAGATCTTCTTTGTATTCTTTCTTAAGTAGTTTTACTATCTTTTGCTCTCACTTGATTTCTTCACATTGAAAACTTCTTTGGTTTCTTCCTCCTTGTCCTGGAAGCTCAGCAGGTTGGCCTGCGGCATCCCTTTGTTCTCCGCGGGCTCCTGCGCGGCTTCAGCCTGTTGCCGGGGTCGGCGCCACCCAGGAAGCAGCCCCCAGCCTCGGCTCCATGGCCCGCACTCAGCAGTCGAAGGCCCAGGGGCACCCAACCCCCTGGGGGCCCCATCACCCGGCTCCTTGCTGGCACCCGGCTGGCTGGTGTCAGGCAGGGGCTCCTGCTCCTCGTCGCGTTCCTCCAAGTCTAGAGTTTTTTTTCTCCTTCCTGCTAGGGGAGTCTAGCATCAGAGTCAACATTCTGTCCTCTGCGCGCAATGTGCGTGACTCCGGGGGCTCCGCTTTTCGCCGCTCCCCTGGGATTCTGCCTCACAGCCCCGTCTTCCCCTGCCCGAGCCTGGGTCCCCAGGTTCTGGCCCATAACTGGGGCTCAGCACTGCCAGTTCTGGGGTTCAGCCCAGTCTGGGGCTTTTATTTCCTTCCTGCTAGGGAACACCAGGCAGGCCCCCAGCCTTCTCCTCCTCTCCGGCTGCGACCTCTCCGCGCGCGCATGCGGGCGCAGAGTATGTCTCCAAACCTTAGGCTTTTTTTCAGCTCCTCTGATTTTCCTTCTGGTTTTCTCTTTCCTTCTTGTTGTAGAATTTTCAGTCAGTCGACTACCTGTAGCTCTGGGCAATGTCCACTCTACATTTTAGTTGTATTCCATTGAAATTGTGTGTGCTGCTGTGGTTGGGTGTCTACCTGAGCAGCCATCTTGGATCCTCTCCCAAGCTAATCAGAAATATATTTTTTAAACAAAGAAAGTTAGGTCAGAATTTGTCTTACCATCTTAAAAAAAAATGCTTTCTTATAAAATTCCCCCCACCATTAAAAAAAATATTTTATTGATTTTTTTACAGAGAGGAAGGGAGAGAGATAGAGAGCTAGAAATGTCAATGAGAGAGAAACATTGACCAGCTGCCTCTTGCACACCCCCTACCGGGGATGTGTCTGCAACCAATGTACATGATCTTGACCGGAATCGAACCTGGGACCTTTCAGTCTGCAGACCGACGCTCTACCACTGACCAAACTGGCTTTGGCTCCCCCTACCATTTTATTAGCTCTCTGACACCTTTAAAAAATGTTCTTATATTTTGCCCATTTTTCTTCTTATTCTTAGTGGGAGTGTTGGTTAGCATGTCTCTAACTGGTCTTCTGTGATCAGATTAAAACTCCTTGGGTGGCCCCTTATCTCAGGCACTAGCGTGTGCTGTGGGACCAGTATGACCTGGTCCCAGATGCCGAATTCCGGGGTCAGGACCTGTGCTGACACAGGAAGAGGTCCGGGCTCCTCAGGGCTCTGGGACAGTGGGGACAGTGCAGGCAGAACACCCAACCCTTTCTAGAAGCTTATTCATGACTGTCCATTCCCGAGGGGCCTGTGTGCAGGGCTGGGCGTGCTGCCCGCTCTCAGGTGTAAAGGGTCTGAGGACCACGGAGACGGCCAGGCAGGCCCAGGCTGCTCCCAGTGTGGTGACAGGCAGATCCCCTTCGTGTGCACCAACCTCAGGGTCACCACCAAAGGAACAGATTCTATCGACCTCTTGTCTCTATAGCCTCATTTAACAGATCTGTTCCTATCAATAGCCATCTCATAACCTCTCCTCCAAAACTCTGACCCTCTCCAGCCCACCCAGGCAGGCTGGCTTTCCTACCTCATTGGTGATGTGAGCAACTCTCCTGCCCACACGGCCATGGGGACGGCCCTGCTCTTCCCCACTGGCTGCTCTGCGAGGGCGGGGGCACCCTCCTGTGCAACAGGTCCCACCCTGAACTGGGCAGGAGCTGGGGGTGCCCGGGCAGGAGCTGGGGGTGCCCGGGTAGGAGCTGGGGGTGCCCGGGTAGGAGCTGGGGGTGCCCGGGCAGGAGCTGGGGGTGCCCGGGCAGGAGCTGGGGGTGCCCGGGCAGGAGCTGGGAGGTGCCCGGGCAAGAGCTGGAGGTGCCCGGGCAGGATCTGGGGGTGCCCGGGCAGGAGCTGGGGGTGCCCGGGCAGTAGCTGGGGGTGCCCGGGCAGGAGCTGGGGGTGCCCGGGTAGGAGCTGGGGGTGCCCGGGCAGGAGCTGGGGGTGCCCGGGCAGGAGCTGGGGGTGCCCGGGCAGGAGCTGTGAGGTGCCCGGGCAGGAGCTGGGGGTGCCCGGGCAGGAGCTGGGGGTGCCTGGGCAGTGTATTTTTATTCTTGCCTTTCCATTTTTTTCCTATGGAGTAATACTTGTGGAGACCTTCCAGTGACTGAAAACCTGGCAAATAGGAATCAAGAAGGACCCGTTTGTTGCACCAACTTCTCCGGGGGGGTGGGGGGTAGAAGCCCAGCTCTGTGGGAGGGCAAGGAGGGCGCTGGGAATTCAGTGTGGAGTTCTTCTTCCTTGGTCTGACTGTTCAGAACGTGGTGTAGTGGTCACCACTGGTCACCCATGGTCCCCCTGCAGGGGCCGTCACATCAGAAAGAATGTTTATTTAGAGTATTGTAGTTAAGAATTCACCCTCCAGCCCTAGCTGGTTTGGCTCAGTGGATAGAGCGTTGGCCTGCAGAAGGGTCCCAGGTTCAATTCCAGGTTATGGGCTCAATCCCCAGTAGGGGGAATGCAAGAGGCAGCCAATCAATGATTCTCTGTCATCACTGATGTTTCTATTTCTCTTTCTCTCTCCCTCTCCCTTCCTCTCTGAAATCAATTTAAAAAACCCTACCCAATAAAATAGTAATATGCAAATTAACAACCACTCTGCCACGCCCACCAACCAATCAGAGCAAGTATGCAAATTAACCCAACCAAAATGGCTGCAGCCACAGAGAGTAGGAGGGAGGCTTGGGTTTCCCAGGCAATGGAGGAAGCCAAGCTTTCCACCTGCCCTTGCTGGCCTAAGCCTCCACTCAAGGCTACAAAGTTTCAATTATAGAAGGTAAGGAAATCCAAACAGAAATGGCAGCAGCCACGGAGCAGGAGGCTTGGGTCCGCTCCAGGCTACAAAGTTTCAATTGTAGAAGAGAAATAAACCCTAGATACCAGGGCCTCCACTTGAGTCACGGGGAGGGGGGGAGGGGGTTGGCCAGCTTCAAACCACCACAGGGCCCTTGCTCAGGCTGCCCCACGCTCCAAGGAACCAACACCTTGATCCGGGACACCCTTCAGGCAAACCAGCTGGCCCCTACCCATGCACCAGGCCTCTATTCTATCTAATAAAAGAGTAATATGCAGATTGACCATCACTCCAACACACAGATGGCTGCCCCCAGGTGGTCAAAGATCCTGCCACCATGTGGACACAAGATGGCCACCATAAGATGGCCTGCAGGGGAGGGCAGTTGGGAGGCACCAGGCCTACAAGAGAGGGCAGATGGGAGGGACCAGGCCTGCAAGGAAGGGCAGTTGGAGGTGATCAACTCTGCAGGAAAGGGCAGTTAGGGGTGACCAGGCTGGCAGAGGAGCAGTTAGACATCAATCAGGTTGGCAGGCAGAGGCAGTTAGGGGCAATCAGGAAGGCAGGCAGGTGAGCAGTTGGAAGCCAGCAGTCCTGGATTGTGAGAGGGACGTCCGACTGCCCATGGGATCAGGCCTAAACGGGCAGTCAGACATCCCTCGACGGGTCCCAGATGGGAGATGGTGCAGGCTGGGCTGAGGGACACCCCCCTCAATCCAAGGCAGGAATTTCATTAAACAGGCCTCTAGTCTATAATGATAAAAGTGTAATGTGCTAATTAGACCAGACGACCTTCCAGAGGAAGCGGGGGCTGTGAGGAAGCCTGGGTCCCAGTGCCGGAGGGAAGCTGGTGCCGGCAGCGGGGAAGGAAGGCCTAGTCTTGCACAGATTTGTGCTTCGGGCCTCTAGTAAATAAATAAGAGAATTCAGCCCTTACTGGTTTGGCTCAGTGGATAGAGGACCCACGTTCGATTCCGGTCAAGGGCACATGCCTGCCTGGGTTGCAGGCTTCATCCCCAGTAGGAGGTGGACAGAAGGCAGATGATCAATGATTCTCTCTCATCACTGATGTTTCTATCTCTCTCTCCATTCCTCTCTGAAATCAATGAAAATATATTAAAGTTCACCTTCTAAAGCCAAATTGACTGTGTTGCAGGCTCATCTTTCTCACTGATAATTAGGGTTGTGATTTAAGTTCTTTCTAAGTCTGTTTCCTCGCTTGTCAGATGGGGCCGCTGCGCAGTGAAAGGTTCACAGCTGCAGAGCGGTTCCACCTGCAGGCTTCGTGCTGAGCTCAGGGCTCCCTGTCCTCTGGGCGGGGAGAGGGGCCAGTGGGGAGGCTGGCGCTCAGGCTCAGGCTCAGGGAATCAGGCTGCTGCCCCCTGGCTGAGGCCCGGCTCCTCTCTGTCGCAGCCGCTGCCTTTTGCCGGGGACCCCGGCCTCCGGATGAAGCTGTGGTGAGGCGCTCGGGCACGTCTTTCCACTTGGGGCCCAGCGACACCCCGACAGCGGTGAGCTCCTTGGAATGGAAGGCACAGCTGCGCTCAGAGGAACGCACTCGCGTGCTGTTCACCTGGAAGGCCAATGACAGCTCCGAAGGGGAGCACCTGAGCTCCAGCCGCCACAGGCTCCGCCTCAGCACCAGCCCGCTGAGTCTCCTCTTCCAGGCCGCGCAGCAGGACGACAGCGGCACCTACTCCTTGGAGGTCACCAGCGAGGCGGGCGCCGTCAGGACCCACTGCTTCCTCGTGTCCGTGCTGGGTGAGTGCCCCACTCGCGCGCGGGCGGGGGCCTGAAGGCCTGCCTGACCGAACCTCTGCTTCCAGACCCCGTGCGGCAGCCCGAGCTGCGGCTGCTGGAGCAGAGGGCGGCCCCGGGCGGCAGGTGCCAGGTGACTCTGAACTGCTCGGCCTCCGGAGGCGGCGATGTGGCCTACACCTGGTCCAGAGGCGGCCAGGCCATCCCGCCGCCCAGGAGCCCCTTCCGCCTGGAGGAGCAGATCGGGGCGGGCGCCCTGCACACGTACACCTGCAACGCCAGCAACGCGGTCAGCTGGGCCAGCCGGAGCCTCCAGCTGGGCCCGGGCTGCGGGAGCGCGGGCCACGGTGAGTGCCCTCGGGGCTGGGACTCGGAGGGTGTGAGCCTGGGCAGGTTCAGGAGCAGGAGCCAGGAGGTCTGGGGGCCCTTCGCCAGGGTCCTGGCCTCAGGCGCACAGGTCCCGGCAGCCAGGCCGCCTGGAAGAATTCTTCCCAATCAAGAACCCCCTGGAAGTCGCTTCCTTCCCACAGGAAGCCCTCATTGTCTGGAGGGACAGCCAGTCTGGCTGTGAGTTGTTTTCTTCTTTGGCTGCCGGACGCTTCCCCCTCAGGGGCCGCCTGCCCCTGCCCTGTGGTCCCAGAGCAGTGCCCAGGGCTGGCGGCTCAGACAGGCACTGGGCAGAGGCACTGTGCTTCTCTGAGAATCACCCGGGCCACTTCCCACCGCTTTTTCTTGGGTAAATCAGACCTAATGTGATGTCAGCATGGATTCACAGGGTGTGAGGCAAGACCCGCCTGCAGCCTGTCTTTAAGGGACTTACAGCCAAACAGGGGCACAGAGTAAGCTCTCCCGGCACACCGACACGAAAGCCGACACGCGGGCACACTGGGCAGCTCCTGCAAACGCCTGGCAGGCTGCCGTTCAGGCACAGCGAGGCCCTGTCTGTGAGGGCCTCGTCGGCAGCATCTGGGCTGCCCTCCTTCCCTGCGTGGCCACTCGGCACTGCCCTCGGCTGCGGGACAGACCCTGGCACGGACGTCCCGCGGGGAGAGCAGAAGGCGGCGGAGGCGGCCTGGCAGGAGCGGACATGCTTGTCGCCATAAAACAAAGGAAAGGGTCTGGGTGACAGTGACTGAGCTGGGATCTGTCCGCTGTTACTGCTTGCTGTGTAGGTACATTGTCTCCTCCTGTGAGAAAACAGGCCCAGAGAGGCTGAGGAGCTTGCCCAAGGGCACAGAGCTTAGTGTCAGCATCTGATTCTGAGTCCCCTGCTCCAGTGTCACTGGGCGGCCTTCCAGTGGAGCAGGGAGACACCTCTGACCTGAGTTCACAGGGGTGAGAGCAGCACCCCAGCGAGGGGGGTAGGGAAGCGGTCACTGTAGCAGGCAGGGAGGCAGGGAGGCAGGGAGGCAGGGAGAAGGCAAGTCCTCACGCCCATGTCTCTGTCTACCTCAGAGCTCAGCCTCCTGCACCTTTTGATGATCATCCTGGTTCCCATACTCACGCTGCTCAGCACCCTCATCTGCATCTGCATGTGGAGAAGGGGGAGGAAGCCGGCAGGTAAGGGGAGGGGCCCTAGGACAGGCTGCCTGACCTGCCTCCCCGCTCCGGAGGGACATGCCCGCATCAGGGAGGGAATGCAATGGCTGCTCCGGGTCTCGCTGGGGAGAGGGGGTGCGGGGTGTGGGGTATGGGGTGCGGGGGGAGATGTGCATGGCCTGATCCCTAGCAGCAGCTTTACTGGCTGTGGCTGGTTTGGGGGAAACTATCAGGCAGGTGCTGCCTTGAGCTCTTTGAGTAACCCTCCTCCCTTCTAGAAACTTCCTCAGGGTCTCGCCACCTTGAACGAGGGTGGATGCTGGGCGCAAGCGCCTGCCCGTCCCCCCCCAGAGGTCTCTGCAGCTCTGCTCTGCTTCCCTTCCCCAGAGCCCGGCCCAGAGGAGGCGCTGACCCTTTATGAAGATGTCCGCAGCCCGCCCATCAGGAGCGGCCAGGTGCGGCCTGAGGCGGGTTCTCTCCTTCCTTCCGGACGTGTCCTGGGAGCATGGCCCTGCCCAGCAGGGGCCCGAGAGCCCGCTGCTGCCTCCGAGTGGCCTCAGCCCATCCCGGTCCCTCTCAGGTCCTAGCTCTGGCCACGGGTGGACAGAGAGAACTGGGGGGAGATAATGAGATGAGGCCCAAGGGCATTTGGGGCAGAACTGGGACCCCGGCACCAGGCATGAGGGCCCCTGGTGCCCTCATTTCCGGCGGCTGGGCTAAGGCTCAGGAGGAGTGCGACCTTGTATGTTGCGTGTGACGAATTCTCCTGCCCCTGTAAGTTCAAGTTTACTTTTGGGGGCCCGTGGTCATTGCCCAGCGGGGAGGGTTCTGGCCCACAGTCTTGCTGCTGGCTCAGTGGTGTGTGTGCAGATGGGAAAAGGCTGTGTCTGGCTGAGGTGAGCAGGGCGCGCTCCGAGGGGAAGCAGAGGCAGCAGAGGGGCTACAGCACAGGGTGTGGGCCCGGCGGGCGCAGTGCTCGCTGAACTATCCGGTGGGAAAGGAGGGACCGGAAGGACCCTCCTCCCACCACCGTTCCTGGCGCCGGGCTTGGGCAGCGAAGCAGGAAGCCAGGTGGGGACCTGGAACCACGAACAGAGGCAGCTCCCTGGGGCTCTCTGGGGCCTTGTCGGGGCCCAGCAGCAGAATACCGGGGAGTCGGTGCCTCTCCCGTCTCCACACCTAGTACAAATCACAGCAAATACCAGTGCCTACAGCCACGGAGGCCCTGCTCAGGGAAGGTCACTTTAGATTAGAAAAATGGAGGATAATATTGGGGAAAATGAGTATTTAGGAGAAAAAAATCTATTGGGGATTTAGGCCCATTACTATGCTTCTAAGCCAGGGGTTCGTCTCCCGTGGCCTCGTCCCCGCTCTCCCCAAGGTTCTGTCCAAAGGCCTCCACCTCCCCATGGGTCCGGCTGGGCCTTCTGGCTTCCCGCAGGCCGGGAAGAAGAGAGCAGCAACAGAGCCAGGTTCTGCCAGCTGCCTGTGCCGCCCCAGCCCTCAAGTGACCAGACACCAAGGGGTGGAGCCAGTTGAGCAGCGACAGGGTGGAGCCCAGTGCGAGCGTATATCCCAGTCCTACGCCGGGTGGCTTGGAGAGCAGCAGGTCAGCCACACACCTCTGCTCCCCGGCCCCGTAAGCCAGCTGCTCATACTGGGCAGAAGGACAGAGGTTACATGGGAAGGAGGCAGAGGGATAGGAATGGGCATGCAGTTTACAGGCAACGCAGGCTGGGGTTTTGCAAGAGAGGGTGTGGGGCCCCCTCTGGTCTCTGCAACAAGATAGTTATCTTTCCCTGACAACAGGCAGCTCCCCGGGGGGAGGATAGGCTGTGTTTCCAGGCGAGCTCCCAGGTACTATGTGCAACTCCAGCCAGGTTAGAATGTGCCTTTTTTTTTTTTTTTTTTTTTAAATTTTTTTCCCCTCTTAATTTCAGAGAGGAAGAGAAAGGGAGAGAGAGATAGAAACATCCATGATGAAAGAGAATCATAGATCAGCTGCCTCCTCCATGCCCCACACTGAGGATCGAGCATGTTCCCTGACCCAGAATAGAACTGTGACCTCCTGGTTCATAGGTCAATACTCAACCCCTGAGTCAGGCAGGCTAGGCTGTGTCTTCCTTAATCAGAACAAAACAATCCTGGTTAACAGAGCAGGATTCATATTTCTTAGTTATAGCTGAGCCCCAGGATCCTATTTCTGCCCCAACACAAGGATTGCTGAACTCCAGAGCCCTTCCTGGCAGCAGACCTTCAGGGGGAAGGGCATGAATGAGCTCGGACCCCATGGGGGGCAGCACTGAGAGAGGGAGACAGTCTCTGGCTGGGGTTGATTCACTCAGCTGCACACTGCAGGGGGCTGGCTGGAGCCAAGGGCAGGTGGACTAGCAAGGCTGGGTCTGGGCTGGGGCTGGGCTGGGCCCGGGCTGGGGCTCGGAACCATCTAGTCCTGGAATCAGTAGCTGCAGCGAGACTCCGACCTCACTTAGTGCACAGTCTTCGGCCAACAGTCAGGCGGGGAAGGGGCGTTTCTATGCAGGACAGGCGCTCAGGGGCTGGGTCTCCTGGGCCGGCGCTTTCATGGTGCTTCGTCCCAGCTGCTGCCCGGTGGCTGCTCTCCATGCCACTCTGGCCTTGGACCTGGCGCTTCCTCCCAGCTCCTGGGAGGCCTTTTGCACCCTTCTCCCTACATGACCCAAACCCGGAAGGCTGAGCGCCTGCTGATGCTGCCACATGCCTTTCCCGTTTCTCCTGCAGGAGCGGAGGCAGGAGCAGGACTCCTCTGGGAATGGGAGCACTTTCTACTCCATGGTGCTGCCCCAGGTACAGCTCGTTCTCCTTGGAGTCCACACCTGTGAATGAGCTTCCTCAGCCCCCCACCCCCAAATCTCCACACACCTTGGATCCTGAATGGCGAGTGAGACCTTTGTGAATTTGGTGCTCCCGGAGGGAAGGTGGCTGGGCAGTGGCCGCTGAGGTTGACTGACAGTCCCAGTGCTCTAGGGTCTCCACAGCCTAACAGCCGGGCAGGAGGTTTCCTCCCTGTAGCCAGAGGTGGGGCCAGATGAAGTCATTGGAGTATGACCATGACAGGAGTTCGGCTTCTGGTTTTCTGTGTTCTTTTTCCCCACTTCCCTGCTGCTTCCAGGACATGGGGCCCTTGCACTTAAAAAACTATATATATATCCTGTTTCCCCAAAAATAAGACAGTGTCTTATATTAATTTTTTCTCCCAAAGTTGCGCTAGGTCTTATTATCAGGGGATGTCTTATCTTTCCATGGGCTAGGTCTTATTTTCAGAGGATATCTTATTTTTGGGGAAACACGGTATACACACACACACACACACACACACACACACACATACATACACACGAGAGGCTCGGTGCATGAAATTCGTGCATGGAGGTGTGGGTGGGGGTGTCCCTCAGCCCAGCCTGCACCCTCTCCAATCTGGGACCCTTTGAGGGATGTCTGACTGCCCATTTAGACCTGATCCCGGTGGAAACATCTTCCCAAAGAAGAGGGAATGGGAATGTGAAGAACAGTGTTAGCATTTAGCTCCACAGAATCACAAACACATAAAATATGGGATAGGGCCTAAATGGGCAGTCAGACATCCCTCTCACAATCCAGGACTGCTAGCTCCCAATTGCTCGCCTGCCTGCTTTCCTGATTGCCCCTAACCACTTCTGCCTGCCAGCCAGATCACCCCCTAACCATGCCCATGCCAGCCTGATTGACGTCTAACTACTCCCCTGCCAGCCTGTTTCCCCCAACTTCCCTCCTCTGCTGGCCTGGCCACACCTAACTGCCCTCCCCTACAGGGTTGATCACTTCCAACTGCCCTCCCTTGCAGGGTTGATTGCCTCCAACTGCCCTTCCTTGCAGGCCTATACCTCTCAATTGCCCTCCCCTGCTGGCCATCTTGTGTCCACATGGTGGCAGGATCTTTGACCACATGGGGGCAGCCATCTTGTGTGTTGGAGTGATGGTCAATCTGCATATTACTCTTTTTTTTAAAAAATTAAATTAAATATTTATTGTTCATATTATTACAAATGTTCCTCTCCCCCCCCCCACACCATTGCTCTCCTCCACCAGGTTCCCACCCCACCCTCCGCCCTTTCCCCATTCCCTATTGTCCTCATCCATAGGTGCACAGTTTATGTTCAGTCTCTTCCCACATCCCCATCTCCCCTTTTCCCCGAGATTCATCAGTTCACTCCCCTTCCATACCTCTGATTCTATTATATTCACCAGTTAATATTGTTCATCAGATTTTTTTTAAATTCCCTTGGTTTTTAGATTCACTTGTTGATAGTTACGTATTTGTTGTTCATAATTTTTATCTTTATTTACTTTCTCTTCCGAAAGAACCCCCTTCAGCAATTCATATAATTCTGGTTTGGTGGTGATGAACTCCTTTAGCTTTTTTTTTTTTATTAGTGAAGCTCTTTATCTGGCCTTCGATTCTGAGTGATAGCTTTGCTGGGTAGATTATTTTTGGCTGTAGGTTCTTGCTATTCATCACCTTGACTATTTCTTGCCATTCCCGTCTGGCCTGCATGGTTTCTGTTGAGAAATCAGCTGACAATCGTATGGGTGCTCCTTTATAGGTAACTACCTGCTTTGCTCTTGCTGCTTTTAATATTCTCTCTTTGTCTTTTGCTCTTGGAATTTTAATTATGATGTGTCTTGGTGTGGTCTTTGGATTCCTTTTGTTTGGAGTTCTGTGCGCTTCCTGGACTTGTAAGTCTAATTCCTTCACCAGGTGGGGGAAGTTTTCTGTCACTATTTCTTTCAGTATGTTTTCAATATCTTGCTTTCTCTCATCTTCTGGGACCCCCATAATTCTGATGTTGGTTCGCTTGAAGTTGTCCCAGAGTTTTCTTACATTATCTTCAACTTTCTGGATTCTCTTGTCTTCTTGCTTCTGCGGAGGAGTGTCTTCTGGCTCTTTATGTTCCAAATCTTTGACTTGATTCTTGCGATCTTCCATTCTGTTTTTAGGACTCTGTATAATATTTTTTATTTCAGACAATGTATTCTTTATTTCTAGTTGACCCCTTTTCATATCCTCATAGGTCTTGTTTATTTTATCGGCCTTTTCTAGGAAATTCTTGAAAAACCTTATAAGCGTGGTTTTGAACTCTATATCCAGTCTCTTCTTTTCCTCCATTTCTTTTGTTTGTGCTCTATTTCCTTGTCTTGGCATTTTCACAGCTTCCCTGAGTTGGTAAGTTGGCTTTGTGTGCTAATGTGTCCTATATATTTCAGTGAGTCAGCCTCCCAGTTACCTGAGGTGGACAGTCTTGGTGTAGCCCTTTGTGGGCTGTGCTAATTGTCTATGAGGATCCGAGCTAATTGTCTATGAGGATCAGAAGACTTCATATTACTCTTTTATTAGATAGGATAGAGGTCTGGTGCATGGGTAGGGGCCAGCTGGTTCGCCTGAAGGGTGTCCTGGATCAGGGTGGGGGTTCCCTTGGAGCATGGGGCAGCCTGAGCAAGTGGCCTGTGGTGGTTTGCAGGCCGGCCATGCCTAACCCCCTCCCCCCTCCTGACCCAAGTGGAGGCCCTGGTATCTGGGGTTTGTTTTTCTTCTACAATTGAAACTTTGTAGCCTGGAGCAGAGCCAAGCCTCCTACTCACTCTGTGACTGCCACCATTTCTGTTTGGATTGGTTTACCTTCTATAATTGAAACTTTGTAGCCTTAATCAGAGGCTTGGGCTCACCAGGGTGTGTGGAAGGCTTGGCTTCTTCCATCGTCTGGGAAATCCAAGCCTCCCTTCTGTACTCTCTGTGGCTGTAGCCATCTTGGTTGGGTTAATCTGCATACTCGCTCTGATTGGCTCGTGGGTGTGGCTGGTGGGCATGGCTTGTGGGTGTAGCAGAGTGATGAATAATTAGCATATTACTCTTTTATTATATATATTAAAAATATATATTATTATATATATAATAAAAGAGTAATGCTAATATTAGAGAAGAAGGGAGAGGGAGAGAAACATCAATGATAAGAATCATTGATCTGCCAAAACTGGTTTGGCTCAGTGGATAGATAGAGCATCAGTATGCGGACTGAAAGGTTCCAGGTTCGATTCTGGTCAAGGGCATGCACATTGGTTGTGGGAACATCCCTGGTAGGGGATGTGCAGGAGGCAGCTAGTCGGTGTTTCTCTCATCATTGATGTTTCTAGCTCTCTATCCCTCTCCCTTACTCTCTGTAAAAATAAAAATAAAATTTTATATATATATATATATATATATATATATATATATATATATATAGAATCATTGATCTGAGGAGAAACCAAGATGGCAACATGGGCAAAACCTGAACTTGGTGCCTCGCACAACAACTTCAAAACTACAACTAAAAGACAAAACAGACATCATCTAGAACCACAGGAAGGCTGGCTATGTGGAAATTCTACAACTAGAAGGGAAGAGAAAAGCACACTGAGACTCAGAGGAGCTGTGGAAGTAAAGTGCAGAGGTACAGAGGTGCATGTGCATGTGGAGGGGGCTGGCAACTGAGGACACAGCTGGCTTTTTCAATCGCAGAGAGACACAAGCTTCCAACTGCTCTGAACTCCGGTTCTGGGTGAGACTCTGGGGACCCAGACACATATGGGGAGAAACTGGACTGTCTAGCAGCAGTGGAACTCAAAGGCGGCTTTCTCTCAGAGCTGCTTGCAGTGATTACCAAGGGACACTGAGACCCAGGGGCCTCTTAGGGCAGGGCTGATGGGAAGCCATTGCTGTTTGGCCCCCCGCCCCCCCCCCAACTCTGCCCCATTCAAGCTGTGTGCAGAAGCTTTCGCATATGAATGGCCTGGTCCTTTGAAATATAAACTTACCTAACAAACTGCAGCTGAGTCAGAGAGACCCAGAACATCCAAAAGAAGGTCCAAAGCCCCACAGCAGCTTGCATTACTTCACAGCTGGGCCTCATCTGGGTACCTCCAAACCCAAAGAAAGAAGAGGAATCTGCAGATCTCTCTGTTGCTCCTGTTGGGTGGCCTCAGGCAGAGGCTAAATTGTCACCTCCTTGGAGATCCAAGAGCCAGTGTACCCAGGGGTCAGAGTGGGACCATCCAGATTACAACTCCTCAGATCCATAAGGGACACACTCAGGGGGCAGACTCAATGAGCACCAAAGCCCCACTGAAGCAAGTCTTGCCCCATAAGGGTGTCTCCAGCACAGAAGTCTGCCCATCACAGACACAGCTGATCCTCACAGCCAATTGGCCTGAAAGTCAATTCCTCCCAGTGATACCAACAACAATCAAGGCTTACCTACAATAAAACTGTGCACACAGCCTACAAAGGGGTGCACCAAGAGTGTCCACCTCAGGTAACTGGGGAGGCTGAGCCACTGGGCCCTATAGGACACTTAGCACACAAAGCCACTCTATCAATTCAAGGAAGCAGCCAAAATGCAGGGACAAAGAAATAGATCACAAATGAAAGAAATGGAGGAAAGCAAACTACTGGATATAGAGTTCAAAACCCTGGTTATAAGATTTTTCAAGAATTTTCTAGAAAAGGCTGATAAATTTAATGAGACCCTCAAGGATATGAAAAAGGACCAACTAGATATTAAGCATACACTGACTGAAATAAAAAAATGATATACAGAGATCTAACAGCAGACTATAGGATCACAAGAATCAAGTCAAAGATTTGAAATACAAAGAAGCAAAAAACACCCAACTAGAAAAGCAAAAAAAAAAAAAAAAAAAAGAATCCAAGAGAAACCAAGATCGCGGCAAAAGTAAACAATTTAACTGCCACCTCTCACAACAATTTCAAAACTACTACTAAAAGACAAAATGTCTATCACCCAGAACCACGGGAAAGCTGGCTGAATGGAAGTCCTACAACTAGAAGGAAAGAGAAAGGAGCACAAACGCTGAAAAGCTGAGGACGGAGGCACACGAATTGAGCTGATGGCAGGCAACTGGGCGCACAGCTTTTTTTCAACCCGAAGGGAAACAAGTTCCTGATCACATTGAAATCCAGTTTCTATAGACACAAGGGGGCCCCAGATGCCTACAGGGAAAAGTTGGACGGTCGGTCATCGGGTCGGAAAGTGAGGGTGACTTTTTTGCAGAGGTGTGAGCATCAATCATTGTTTTTTTGTTTGTTTGTTTGTTTGTTTTTTAAATATATTTTATTGATTTTGTACAGAGAGGAAGGGAGAGAGATAGAGAGTTAGAAACATCGATGAGAGAGAGTCATCGATCAGCTGCCTCTTGCACACCCCCTACTGGGGATATGCCCGCAACCAAGGTATATGCCCTTGACCGGAATCGAACCCGGGTCCCTACAGTCCCCAAGCCGACGCTCTATCCATTGAGCCAAACCGGTTTTGGCAATTGTTTACTGCACTGGAACGTGGGACAGGAGGACTTGGAAACTCGGAAAGGCAGAGAAGGCTGATGGCAGACATCGCTGTTTGCTACGCCCCAGCCTAGTGATCCCCTGAGACTCCGCCCTACACATTCTACAAATCCTCCTAGGCTCTACACAGCGGCTTTGGCATATAAATGGCCTGCACTGTGGCAGCTTAAGAAAATAAACTGCAGCTCCAAAACTGCCAAATCCCAAGGAAAGAGGGGAAAACTGTAGTTCTTGCTGTAGCTCCTGCTGGCTGGCCTCAGACAGTAGGGGACCTGCACCACATTAGAGATCCAGAAACTAGTGTATCTAGTGGTCTGTGTGAGAAGACACCAGATTTCAACTACTGTCGTAAGGGACACATTCAAGAGGCAGACTCAGTGAGCACCAAAGCCCCACTGGAACAAGTCCTACCCCATAAACGTGTCTCCTGCACAGCAATTCTTCCATTATAGACACAGTGGATGCTCACAGCCAATTGGCCTGGAGGTCAATTTTTCCCAGTGACAGCAACAACACTCAAGACTTAACTACAACAAGGCTGTATACACAGTCCACAAAGGGGTGCACCAAGAGTGTCCACCTAGGTAACTGGGAGGCTGACCCATTGAACCATATAGGACACCCAGCACACAAAGCTACCCTATCAATGCAGGGAAGCAGCAAAAATGAGGAGCCAAGGAAACAGATCACATATGAAAGAAATGGAGAACAAACAACTGGACATAGAGTTCAAAACCACAGTTATAAGGTTTTTCAAGAATTCCCTAGAAATGGCCAATAAATTTAATGAGACCCTTGAGGATATGAAAAAGGACCAACTAGAAATTAAACATACACTAACTGAAATAAAAAATATTATACGGAGACCCAACAGCAGACTAGAGGAGTGCAAGAATCAAGTCAAAGATTTGGAATACAAAGAGGCAAAGGACACTCCTCCACCGAAGAAGAAGAGAAGAGAATCCAGAAAGTTGAAGATAGTGTAAGAAGCCTCTGGGACAATTTCAAGCATACCAACATCAGAATTAGGGGGGTTCCAGAAGAAGAGAGAGAGCAAGACACTGAAAACGTATTTGAAGAAATAGTGACTGAAAACTTCCCCCACCTGGTGAAAGAAATAGACTTATAAGTCCAGGAAGCACACAGAACCCCAAACAAAAGGAATCCAAAGAGGATCACACCAAGATACATCATAATTAAAATGCCAAGAACAAAAGACAAGAGAGAATCTTACAAGCAACAAGAGAAAAACAGTAAGTCACCCTATAAGGGAGCACCCATATGATTATCAGCTGACTTCTCAACAGAAACTATGCAGGCCAGACGGGAGTGGCAAGAAATATTCAAAGTGATGAACAGCAAGAACTTACAACCAAGATTACTCTACCCAGCAAAGCTTTCATTCAGAATTGAAGGGCAGATAAAGAGCTTCACAGACATAAAAAAACTAATGGAGTTCAGTATTACATGAAATGCTGAAAGGTATTCTTTAAAAAGAAGAAAAAGAAGAAAAAAGTAAAGATAAAAATTATGAACAATGGCCAAAACTGGTTTGGCTCAATGGATGGAGTGTCAGCCTGCAGACTGAAAGGTCTCAGGTTCAATTCCGGTCAAGGGCATGTACCTTGGTTGCAGGCACAACCCCAGTGCGGGGGGAGTGGGGGGTGGGTGGTGGTGCAGGAGGCAGCTGATTGATTATTCTTTCTCATCAATGTTTCTAACTCACTATCCCTCTCTCTTCCTCTCTGTAAAAAATCAATAACATATATTAAAAAAATTATGAAAAACAAATACATAACTATCAACATATGAATCTAAAAGTCAAGTGAATAAAAAATCTGAGGAACAGAATAAACTGGTGAATATAATAGAATCAGAGCCATAGAATGGGACGAGATTGATAATTCTCAGGGGGAAACGGGCGTCTGTGGGGGGTATGGGAAGAGACTGGACAAAAATCATACACCTATGGATGAGGACAGTGAGGGGGAGGTAAAAGCAGAGGGTGGGGTGGGGACCCGGTGGAGGGGAGCTACGGGGGGGGGGGGGAGGAGAAACAATTGTAATAACCTGAACAATAAAGATTTATTAAATAAAAAAGAAAATGAATCCAAAAAATATGAAGATAGTGTAAGGAGCCTCTGGGACAACTTCAAGCGTGCCAACATCAGAATTATGGGGGTGCCAGAAGAAGAGAGAGAGCAAGACACTGAAAACCTATTTGAAGAGATAGTGACTGAAAACTTCCCCCACCTGGTGAAAGAAATAGACTTATAATCCAGGAACCACACAGAACCCCAAACAAAAGGAATCCAAAGAGGATCACACCAAGACACATAATTAAAATGCCAAGGGCAAAAGACAAAGAGAAAATCTTACAAGCAGCAAGAGGAAAACATTTAGTTATTACAAGGGAACATTCATCAACTGATTTCTCAACAGAAACTATGCTGGCCAGAAGGGAGTGGCAAGAAATATTTAAAGTGATGAATAGCAAGAACCTACAACCAAGATTACTCTACCCAGCAAAGCTATCATTCAGAACTGAAGGGCAGATAAAGAGCTTCACAGTTCAGAAAAAGTTAAAGAAGTTCATCACTACCAAACCAGTATTACATGAAATGCTGAAAGGTATTCATTAAGAAGAGGGAGAAGAAGAAAAAGGTAAATATAAAACAATGAACAGCAAATACATATCTACCAACAAGTGAATCTAACAATCAAGTGCATAAAAAATCTGATGAACAGAATAAACTGGTGAATATAATAGATCAGGGGCATAGAAAGAAAGTAGACTGACAATTTTAGGGGAGAAGGGGTGTGTGTGTGGGGGGGTGCTGGAAGAGACTAGACCAAAATTATATATCTATGGATGAGGACAATGGTGAGGGGAGAGGGGATAAGGACAGAGGGTGTAGTGGAAATCAGGTGCTGGGGAGCTATGGGGGAAAAAAAGAGGAATAATTGTAATAATCTTAACAATAAAGATTTATTTATTATTATTATTATTTTTTAAAAAGAATCATTGCTCTGCTGCCTCCTACCGGGGATCAAGCCTTCAACCCGGGTATGTGCTCTTGCCTGGAATCGAACCTGGAACCCTTCAGTCTGCAGACCAAGCTCTACCCACTGAGCAAAACTGGCTGGGCACTTTTTCTCCCCACTTATTATACCTGTTTTCAGGAAAGATAGGGTCTGTGTTGTTCTCTTTTAAAATTCGTGCATGGAGGGGGTTCCCTCAGCCCAGCCTGCATCCATTCCAATCAGGGACCCTTGGGGGATGTCTGACTGCCAGTTTAGGCCCAATCTCTGTGGGATTGAAACTGGCAGTTGGACATTCCTCTCCCAATCTGGACCACTGGCACCTAACTACTCACCTACCTGTCTGACTGATCACCCCTGACTGCTTCTGCCTGCCTGCCTGATTGCCCCTAATTCCTCTGCCTGCCTGCCTGATCACCCCTAACCACCCTCCCCTGCCAGCCTCATTTTGCCCTCAATTGCTCTCCCCTGCAAGCCTGATCTTGCCCCCAACTGTCCTCCTTTGCGGCCAGTTTGCTTCTGATTGGTTGGTTTCTAAGCCAGTCAGCATCAAAAGCTCTGGCTCCTAGACAGCTATTGGCTCCTCACATTCACCAGATTTGGTTCTGATTGGTCAGTTTCTATGCCAGTCAGTGTCTTTGGGCCTATCAATGGGGCCTGTCTATTTTTTTAATGAATCTACTCTAACAGTCTCATGGTCTGTAGATTGAGATAAATGAACATGCTCAAGGCCATGAGCTGGACAAAGCTGTGTCATGGGGTCCGGAGTCTCCCCTGCACTGGCTCTA
The DNA here is from genome assembly GCA_036971965.1 of Nyctalus aviator. Lineage (NCBI taxonomy): Eukaryota > Metazoa > Chordata > Mammalia > Chiroptera > Vespertilionidae > Nyctalus > Nyctalus aviator. The sequence continues at coordinate 56,622 of JAPZQD010000055.1, read as the reverse complement.
ACATCCAGGGTTATAACTGCACCATCAGTAGCAGACCCGGCTGGGCATTTCTTTCTAGAGAAACACTGCCCCCTGGTGGCCAATGATGAAAAAGTTCTGATAAAAATTACTTAAAAAAAAAAAAGTTCTGATAAAAATTACTTAAAAAAAAAAAAAAAAAAAAGAACTTGAACCTGAAGCAGCAACCTATTCAGCTTGGTGAAATGTGGATGGCTCAGAGGATGGCCATGGACAAGAGAAGGAGGGAAGGCAGCGAGAGGAGGAGGGAAGCAGGGGTGTCTGTAAGAAAATTTTAAAAAATACATTTTATTGATTTTTTTTTTTTAACAGAGAGGAAGGGAAAGGGATAGAGAGTTAGAAACATCAATGAGAAAGAAACATCGATCAACTACCTCCTGCATATCCCCTACTGGGGATGTGCCCACAACCAAGGTACATGCCCTTGACTGGAATGGAACCTGGGACCCTTCAGTCTGCAGGTCGACACTGGTTAGGGCCAGACCTGTAGGAATTTTTATGAGTTTATTTAATACAAACTGACCACAATCATCTAGAATCAAAATCTATGGGTTTAGAAAATGCTCTAGAGAATGGCAGTTTTGCCCCTTGTTTTGTACATTACAATAAAGAAAGGCATAAATGGGTTACATGAACTCCATCAGTGATGGATTCTGGGGGCAGGAGAAAGCAAAGGGGGGAAATCTCTGGGATTGGATAAGAAGTAAAATGAAGCCTGGCCAGCGTGGCTCAGTGGTTGAGCGTTGACCTATGAACCAGGAGGTGACGGATTGATTCCCAGTCAGGACACATGCCTGGATTGAGGACTCAATCCGCAGTTGGGGGCGTGCAGGCAGCAGCTGATCAATGGCTCTCTCTCATCATTGATTTCCATATTGCCCTTTCCCTCCTCTCTGAAAAAAATTAAAAATATATATATTTAAAACAAAAAAAGTAAAATGAAAAGACATAGAAAAGAAAAAATAAACAAAGAAAGAAGAAAAATAAGAATAGGTGTTTGTGAGTATAGGATAGCTAACAGTTATCAGTGAACATGCTAACAGTAACAATGAGAGGTGCTGTGGTCTGCTCTGGTGGGAGCTGCACCCTGAGAGGTGTGGAGAAGGGGACCACTCCACAGCTGTTATCTGTGGTAGATGCAGAAAGACAATAGGCAGGCTCGGGATTGGCCTTTGTCGAGGAAGATGCAGGCCTAGGACATGACTGCCCACCAGGCCTCACTTTCCGCTGGGAAGTTGTGACAGCAGGCGTCCTGTGTGGTTCCCGCAGGTCTCTGTTTCTAAGGCCCACCTTGCAGGCCTCCCAGAGCCTGTCAGGGTTAGTATGTGGCCCCTTTTGCCCCCAGAGCAATTGATTCCCGAGCGTTGGGTTTAGCCACATTGTATTCTAAGAAGAGGACTTTGAGCCCTGACTGGTTTGGCTCAGTGGATAGAGCTTTGGCCTGTGGACTGCAGGGTCCCAGGTTCATTCCAGTCAAAGGCGTGTGCCTTGGCTGCGGGCACATCCCCAGTAGGGGGTGTGCAGGAGGCAGCTGATGGATGACTCTCTCTCATCGATGTTTCTAACTGTCTTTCCTTCTCCCTTCCTCTCTGTAAAAAAAATCAATAAAATATATTTAAAAAAAATAAGAAGAGGACTTTGAGATGCTGAGGGAGACTTCCCTCACCTGGAGCATAGAGATGCTTCATTCAGACACAGAGAAGGAAAATGGTTGCAGAAGGAGACATGGAGGAAAGAACCCTGGGGAGTCTGCGTTTAAATTCTGCTGCTTCTGTGACACTGTGACTTGGGCTGTTTCTCTTTTTGGAGGCTCCCCTGTAGAATGAGGCAAATCACAGTCATTCTTATCAGATAGGAGAGTCCTGAAGATTAGGGGAGAATGCAAGCGCAGGGCCAGTTCCCCCGGCCAGTTTGGCTCAGTTGGTTGAGTGTTGTCTCATACACTGAGAGGTCCAGGTTCGATTCCTGGTCAGGGCACATACCTGGGTTGTGGGCTCCATCCCCAGTAGGGGGCGTGCCGGAGGCAGCCAGTGATGTGGCTCTCTCTCTCCCCTTCCCTTCTCCTTTCTCTAAAATCAAACATATTTTCCAAAAAAGCAGCAACTGCCTTAAAGAGAAGGACTAGCATTCGGCTGTGTGACTCCCTCCTAGGCAGGGCTCTTTCAGCGGACACTGAACGCCTCTCTCTGGGCAGGGATGAGGTAACTCCCTCCCGAGGGGTGTGCTAGATCTATCCATGCCTCTGAAATGATTTCATTTCTCCTCTCATTAGTCTTCGGCTGCAACATCACAAGAAACTGCAACTACTCTGTATTCGGTGGTCCTGCCCGCGGGGAAGGTGAGTTCCGCCTCAGGGTGCGGGGCAGGGGTGTGCTCTGCATGCGCAGTGCAGGGCGGGGCTTGCACTTCTGAGTGACTTGACTTCCACTGCGTGTATCCAAGTGACTTGTGTTAAATGACTATTGAAAAGTGAATGGGCGAGTGCTTTTCTAGTTCTGTTTGGAGAAAAACAACAGCTCTGAGTCTGGGAGAAGAGTATATTAAAGGTATTTCCTGAAGTTTCTATGGAAGGTAGAAGACAGTCCGAGAGGAAGTGCTTGGTGCAGGGACCACAGGATCCTGGTATGCCAGCCGAAGCTGTGGTGAGAGGAGAGATTTCCGATGCATGGGCATGGGGACTGGGCGGCAGGACTGCACTGGACCTGCAGAGACACAGTTCCCTGACAAAGTATCACCTGTATTCTGGGAACCAGACAAAGTTCGGCCAGTCACCTCAGGGTGGAGGCCTGAGACTGAGGCAACCCATTGGAGTCCCCTCTAATCTTGATCCAAGGGGGTTCACAGCCCATATGTGTACCTGGACCCACAGAGCTGGGTGTCCTGGGCCTGTTGTCATTCTTTCATCTCAGGTGGAAGGGGTGGGAAGAATGATACTCCCAAGGCTGGACTCAGTGCAGACCATAAGCTGAACTTGGTGATGAGAGCGGGGAGCCTGGTGGATGTGAAGGACGGCATTCAAGCAGGTCAGCGATTGTGTGTTTGTATAAAAAGGGGAGAAGGTTAGAACACATTTTCAGACTTTTAATCCACCCCCTTCCAATAAGTCATTCAATCAACTTGGATTCTACCAAGAGAGATTGATATTTAAATTATATGCTACACACATGGCCGACATGGCCACAGCACCTGGCCGCAGCTTTGGTTTTATATCTGAAGACTTTGCTGACTACCGAGAGCTCCTGAGCGCCACTGGGTGAGTGTGTGTGCCAGGCATTGAACAGATACACAGTTGGAGGCTGTGTTTGTATTAGGTTTGTCTGAAGGCTGTGTGTGTGTGGTCTGAGTGGTACATGGCTGTGGTATGTTAAACTGATTTCGGTTGAGAAATGTCATATCATAGGAAAGTATGTGTTAACACCTTCTGGAAACCAAAAACACCATTGTTTACTCCTGGGGTAGGAGATTGTATTCACATTTGGTTGGGGACACTTCAAGGATTCTCTGGGCACTGAGTCTTTTTTGGGACCTCTCACACCAGTTCAGAGTGGGGCATTTCTTCACCGGAAGTTAAGTACTCTTTACCCTCTGAATTTCAGTCTGGATCTAAGAAGAGGAGCCACAGCCCTTCCATCTATGAAGGGGTAAGATTCTGAATGGGCTTAGTGCCTGTAGCCTATCTGGGAAGTCATCCACAGAGTCTCAGGTCTGTAGGGATTTCAGGCAGATTCTAATCCAAAGCCTCATTTAGAGGTGAAGAAACAGGCCCAAGCAGAGTGAGGGTCTCACACAAGGTCATGTCACGCATTGGGGTTTGACTCTTTCTAGGGAAATCGAGTTTCAAATTAGGGCCATCTCCAGGCTATTTCCCCAGCTGTGAATCCTACAATGGATACCTCTTCCTTCCAAGTGTGTTTGTGGGGGTGGGGAGATCAGAGAAGGGAGGATTAGTAAGTCTGAATGATTTTTAAAGTTAGGGAGTCATTCCAGAATACAGGTGATCTTCAGCTGCTTCTTTGGTGAAGACTGAACAAAGGCGCCCCTGAGCATGGACCACCTAGGGAATGGGAAGCAGGGTCTCAACACTTATTGAGGGTGGGATGCTGCAGGTGGCCTGCCAGTGGCTTCATCTGAATAGCTCATTTAATCCCCACAGAATGTGTAAAGTAGGTATAATTCTCCCTCCCATTTGTACCCATAGAAACTAGGGCATGGAGAGCACCTCCACTCATTCCCATTAGCTTCCTACTGCACCCAAATTTCCACCTGTGGCCCAACAATAATGTTGCCATTGGTCCCAAGGGAGGGGACTATGGGTGCCTGCTGGGCTGCTCGGCATTGTGACAGCAGCTCCACATTAAAGCCACCCGGACAGCCCAGAGTCGCAGAGGACACTGTGTGGCCCCAGGCAATGGGGGGTGGGGGTCAGGAGGAAGCATGGTGTGGTTATAAACACTAGACTTGGAGCCAAAAGAATTGGAATCAAGCTCCTCCTGGACTTCAGTCAGTTATTCTGAGCTTAATTTTCTTAATCTGTAAAATGGGGTTAACAATTCAGACCCCACAGGGTTGTTATGGGGATCTCCTAGTGGGAGTGTCTGAACTTCGTTTCTTCTGCAGGTTGGAAAGACACAACCCAGAGTTCAACACTCTGCTTGACTCAACCAGGAGCTGAAGAATTTTTCTGTGTAATCCCAGGGGCCACTCCAGTCTCCCCTCTGTTAAGCCCCAGCATCTGTTTTGGGAATCAGTGCAATGGATGACACCATATGAGTTTACATAATAGTTCCTAGTCTGGGAGTTTGTTGATGGACTATATTTTGTTTTGAAAATGATTTTTTTAACAGCCATTAAAATAGCAAGGCATCTGCACCAAGGGGTTGAGGGCTTGATCCCCAGTGGGATGCTGTAGGAGGCAGCCAATTGGTGTTTAGCTCTCCCATTGATGTTTCTCCCTCTCTCTAAAAAGAAAGAAAGAAAGAAAGAAAGAAAGAAAGAAGAAAGAAAGAAAGAAAAGAAAAGAAAAGAAAGAAAAAAGAACAAGGATGTTGTCTTGGCCAGGTAGTTCAGTTAGTTAGACCCTTATCCCAATACCTAAGGTTGAGGGTTTGATCCCCAGTCAGGACATATACAAGAATCAACCAATGAATATATACATAAGTGGAACAACTCATGGATGTTTCTCTCTCCCTTTCACTTTCAAATTAAAAAAAAAAAAGAACAAGTCTTTCAACTTACAGACTGGATAAGATTGGGTAGTTCACAAAAGATCACACAGCAAGTCCAGGTATTGGAAATCTAAGTTCTATGTAAATGTAGCATGTGCCATGAATGGTTTGGCTCAGTGGATAGAGTGTCGGCCTGTGAACTGAAGGGTCCCAGGTTTGATACCGGTCAAAGGCATGTACCTGGGTTGTGGATACATCCCCAGTAGGGGGTGTGCAGGAGGCAGCTGATTGATGTTTCTCATCGATGTTTCCCAACTCTCTATCCCTCTCCCTTTCTCTCTCTCTATATAAAAAAAATCAATAAAACATATTTAAAAAATGTAGGGTGTTCTTCCCTTATTCAACATAGCACTGGAAGTCCTGACCACAGCGATTAGACAAGAAGAAGTGAAAGGCATCCAAATCGGAAAGGAGGAAGTAAAACTCTCATTATTTGCAGGCAACATGACACTGTACATAGGAAACCCTAAAAACTCCACCAATAAACTACTAGATTTAATAAATGAATTTGGCAATGTAGCAGGATACAAAATCAACACTAAAAAAATCAATGGCTTTTTTATACACTAATAATGAATTATCAGAAAGAGAAAATAAACAAACAATCTCAGTTTCTATTACAACAAAAAATAAGATACATAGGAATAAACTTAACTAAGGAGGTAAAAGACATGTACTCAAAAACTATAGTTCTTTGAAAAAAGAGATAGAGGGTGACATAAACAAGTGGGAGAATATACTGTGTTCATGGACTGGTAGAGTCAACATCATTAAAATATCTATACTAAGAGATTAAAAATGGCGGCAGAGTAAGTGGATGCACATAGACACCTTCCCAGGACCAAACTGGAGTTATAACTAAAATACAAAATATTTCCTGAATAATCAACAGAACAATCACTGGAGAGGACCCTGATAACCAAATGAAAAACTTTATAATTACTAAATTTTATATGAGTGTTTTTAAAATAAGAATCATCTGTTCATGGATGATTGCTTGTGTGTACTCCTTTGCTTTCTTCCTTTCTAGTTTCTTATTGGCACAGCCTTTATTTGGCTATTTCTAATGTTTTTACTGTTGATGTTTTAATTCTTGTAAATATGGGCAATTCTTAGGTAGAAGATAAAACACCACTAACAACAGCCACCCAAATTCTGGTGAGTGACTTTTAAATTTAAAAATTTTAAAAATTAAAGAGATATAGGCACATGTTTATTAAAAAATTAAAGTTGCTTCCACATTTTAGTTATTGTGAATAGTGCTGCTATGAACATAGGTATATAGATATCTCTTTGAGACCCTGCTCTCAATTATTTTGGGTATATACCCGGAAATGGAATTGCTAAGTCATATATATATATATTATGTTCACAGTGGCTGTACCATCTCATCATGAATTTTTATTTTATTTATTTATTTATTTATTTTTAAAAAATATATTTTATTGATTTTTTACAGAGAGGAAGGGAGAGAGATAGAGGGCTAGAAACGTCGATGAGAGAGAAACATTGACCAGCTGCCTCTTGCACACCCCCTACTGGGGATGTGCCCGCAACTAAGGTACATGCCCTTGACCGGAATCGAACTGGGGACCTTTCAGTCCGCAGATCGATGCTCCACCACTGAGCCAAACCGGTTTTGGCTCATCATGAATTTTTAGATAACAGATACTGTGTTGACATTATTATGCCTGTCTAAATATGATTAACAGCTGAACACTGAAAGCTGACTATAATTTTGCTTCTTCTGTTTGGTTTACCTGAAATTAATAATGGCTTTGTTTTTACATGCTTAGTTTTCTTTGCACCTGTTGCTGATTCTTTCCAAATTTTCCGATGGCCTGACAGCACAATTTCCCACAAAGCCAATCGCATTAAGTAGTCTGTCACTTCTAATGTGTTTACGTGGGGACCAGCTTTCTAGGGTTGCTGCACAGCCATTGTTTGGGGAGTGTCTGTGCCTTCCTCCTCATCTGGAATCCCTATTTCCTGGATCTCATGGGTTTTTGCTTTGTTGCTTTCTTTCCTCTTATTTATATATATATTTTTGTGGCAGAGGGTCCTAGTTTGGGTTATTTTTTCGCTTTGATGGGTGTTTCCTTTGTAAACTTTGTCAAGTGAAAATGAAACATGGCAGTTGGAATGGTGATGCAGCATGCACCTGCAGTTTGAATTCACTACACTCTTTTCTGCGTTTGCCTCTCACTTTTTGCGTGAGAGCTCCTCCTTGTGCTGATCTCTTATTTTCGTGCTTCTCACATCTTCTTTCTGGATTTACAAACTGCGTTTTATGGAGGATGACTCTTTGTAGCTTCTTGAAAATGGCTATTTGACAGGTAATTTTAAAGGCATATTATAGATTTTCATTATCCTATAAATGCTTATTATAATAGTGTAGTAAGGACCGAGAAACATCCTTAATAATAAAAGAGTAATATGCAAAATGATCCTAATGGCAGAATGACCAGGAACAACTGGTCACTATGATGCCCAATGCAGGAGCTGCCCTCTGGTGGTCAGTGTGCTCTCACAGGGCTTATGGCTTCAGCAAGCCTCTCCTGCCTCCTCTGCAGCATTAAGGATGTCTGACTCATGGCTTAGGCCCAATTTCCTGCAGAGTGGGCCTAAGTCAGCAGGTGGACATCCTCTGAGGGGTCTGGACAGCAAGAGGGTGAGCAGGCTAGGCTGAACGACTCCCCCCCCACCCCAAGTGCACAAATTTTTATGCACTGGATTTCTAGTGGAGATATAAAAGACTGCTTCTGCCCATAGTGAATTTACAGAATAAATGGACAGATAAGAAATCTCTATAATATAGTTAAAATAAAATTTAAATAAAAATAAGGTCCCAGCCAAAACTGGTTTGGCTCAGTGGACAGAGTGTCGGTCTGCGGACTGAAGGTCCCAGGTTCGATTTCTGTCAAGGGCATGTACATTGGTTGTGGGCACATCCACGGTGGGGGGGTTGTGTGTGTGCAGGAGACAGCAGATCGATATCTCTCTCTCTCATCGATGTTTCTAGCTCTCTATCCCTCTCCCTTCCTCTCTGTAAAAAAATCAATAAAATATATTAAAAAAAAATAAGGTCCCAATCCAAGGATCTCCCCAGGATACAGGTGATTAATTTCTGTATAAAGAGCCATACTGACCTTTAATGTACCCAGAACAAGGAAACCTAGTTGGCCGGAGATATTTTGGAGGAGACAGGGGTTATTAACCTTTGAAGGACTGGTAGGATCTTGCTAAGTGATGGTGGTCAGGATTTATATGTGGATATAAAATTTTATGTGAACATGGAACAGCCACTTTGACCTGAACAGAGTATTGGAATGAATTTGGGAAAGTTAAATTGAATATTAAAATAACCATTTTAATATTGTGGAGGGCACAGTGTCCCAGGAGAAGCAATGTAGATGTCTTCTGCGGGCAACTGAACACTACAGGAGGTTTTTAGTAAGTAAGTGATGAGATGAGATCGCTGACATTCCAGAATGTCATATAAATGGGATCATGGTATGCAGCTTTTGTGTCTAGCTTCTTTCACTTAGCACAGTGGTTGGCAAACTCATTAGTCAACAGAGCCAAATATCAACAGTACGACAATTGAAATGTCTTTTGAGAGCCAAATTTTTAAACTTCTTCTAATACCACTTCTTCAAAATAGACTCGTCCAGGCTGTGGTATTTTGTGGAAGAGCCACACTCAAGGGGCCAAAGAGCCACATGTGGCTCATGAGCCGCGGTTTGCCAACCACTAACTTAGCAGAATTCACTGGGGATTTCACCCATGTTGTTTCATCTATGTGTAGTTTATTTCCATTACTCAGTATTCCATTATATGCATGTACCCATGATTCAGCAGTTAGCACAGGATGACTTTTGGGTTATTATCAGTTTTTGAGTGTTATGAATGAAGCTGCTATAAACAGTTGCATTTGGGTTTTGTGTGGACATAAAATTTCCATTTTTCTCTGGTAAAATGATTGCTGGATTGTATCTTAAGTGCATGGTTAATGTTAAAAATTGCCAAACTGTTTTTTAAAATGGCTGTACCATTTTCCACTCCTGCTTACATTGTGTGAGAGTTGCAGTTACTCTACATTTTCACAGGCATTTGATGTAGTGTAGTCATTTTTAAATCCATTCTAATAAGTAGTGATATACCAGTGTGGTCTGAATTTATGTTCCTCTGATGATTAATGATGCTAACATCTTTTTATATGCTTATTTGCCATCCATATATCTTCTGTTATGATCTGCCTGTTTAAATCTTTTACCTATTTTTTAAAAGAATGTGTTTATTGATGTATAAAAAGATAACGGTTCATTATAAATTTAGAGAATGTGGAAAAGTACAAATAAGCAAGTAAACCACCTTAAATTGAATATTAAAATAACCATTTTAATACTGTGTTAACATGCAACTAAGAAGGACAGGTGGGAGGATGGTGATGAATGGATGGATGTGTGTATGTACAATTAGAAAACATACATAAATGAGATGTCTGTTGCTAAATTGTTTTGCAGGGACACACTGACTCCATCTGCTGCTTTTTAAAAAATTGTATTTATTGTTAAAAGTATTATATACGTCCCCAAACTCCCATTGACCCCTTCTAGCCTGCTCCCGGCCTTCACCATCCTATTATCTGTGCCCATTGGTTATGCATATATGCATACAAGTTGTCTGGTTGATCTCTTATCACCAACTCACCCTCTCCAACAACCCCTCTGAGATTCTGGCCTTTTCCATGCTTTTATGTCTCTAGATCCATTTTGCTCATTAGTTTATTTTGTTCATTAGGTTCTACATATGAGTGAGATTTGTCTTTTTTTTTTTTTACTGGCTTATTTTGCTTGACATATTATTCTCCAGGTCCCTCCATGTTATCTCAAAGGGTAAGATAACCTTTTTAACCTTTTTAACTGCTGCATAGTATTTCATTGTGTAGATATACCACCATTTTCTAATCCCCTCATCTACTGATGGGCACTTGAGCTATTTCCAAATCTTAGCTATTGTAAATTGTGCTGCTATAAACATAGGGGTACATATATCCTTTCTGATTGGTATTTTTAGTTTATTAGGATATATTCCTAAAAGTAAGACTCACTGGGTCAAATGGCAGATCCATATTTAAATTTTTGAGGAAACTCCATACTGTTTTCCATAATGGTTGTACCAGTCTGCATTCCCACCAGCAGTGTACTAGGGTTTCCTTTTCTCAACATCCTCTCTAGAACTTGTCATTGGTTGATTTATTTATGGTAGCCTTTCTGACAGGTGTGAGGTGATACCTCATTGTCATTTTATTTATTTATTTATTTATTTATTTATTTATTTATTTATATATATAAATTTTTATTGTTCATATTATTACAAATGTCCCCCCCCTTCAATTGCTCTCCTCCATCAGGTTCCCACCCCACCCTCTGCCCTTTCCCCACCCACCACTGTCCTCATCCATAGGTGCACAGTTTATGTTCAGTCTCTTCCCACATCCCCCTCTCCCCTTTTCCCCAAGAATCATCAGTTCACTCCCCTTCCATACCTCTGATTCTATTATGTTCAACAGTTAATATTGTTCATCAGATTTTTAAAACATTTCCTTGGTTTTTAGAATCACTTGTTGATAGTTACGTATTTGTTGTCCATAATTTTTATCTTTATTTACTTTCTCTTCTGAAAGAACTCCCTTCAGCAATTCATATAATTCTGGTTTGGTGGTGATGAACTCCTTTAGCTTTTTTTTTTTTTTTATCAGTGAAGCTCTTTATCTGACCTTTGATTCTGAGTGATAGCTTTGATAGATAGATTATCTTTGGCTGTAAGTTCTTACTATTCATTACCTTGACTATTTCTTGCCATTCCCGTCTGGCCTGCATGGTTTCTGTTGAGAAATCAGCTGAAAATCTTATGGGTGCTCCTTTATAGGTAACTACCTGCTTTGCTCTTGCTGCTTTTAATATTCTCTTTTTGTCTTTTGCTCTTGGAATTTTAATTATGTTTTGTCTTGGTGTGGTCCTCTTTGGATTCCTTTTGTTTGGAGTTCTGTGCGCTTCCTGGACTTGTAAGTCTAATTCCTTCACCAGGTGGGGGAAGTTTTCTGTCACTATTTCTTTCAGTATGTTTTCAATATCTTGCTCTCTCTCATCTTTTGGGACCCCCATAATTCTGATGTTGGTTCGCTTGAAGTTGTCCCAGAGGTTTCTTACATTATCTTCAATTTTCTGGATTCTCTTGCCTTCTAGCTTCTGCGGAGGAGTGTCTTCTGGCTCTTTATGTTCCAACTCTTTGACTTGATTCTTGCGATCTTCCATTCTGTTTTTAGGACTCTGTATAATATTTCTTATTTCAGACAATGTATTCTTTATTTCTTGTTGATCCCTTATCATTTCTTGTTGATTCCTTATTAATTCTAGTTGATCCCTTTTCATATCCTCATAGGTCTTATCCATCTTTTCTAGGAAATTCTTGAAAAACCTTATAAGCGTAGATTTGAACTCTATATCCAGTCACTTTTTGTCCTCCATTTCTTTCATTTGTGATCTATTTTGTCTTGGCATTTTCGCAGCTTCCCTGAGTTGGTAGCCTTAAAAGTCTCTGTGTTCTGCTTGGATGGGGTGGGGTTTTAGGATGGAGCCTACAGCTTTTGCTTCCATCAGCCCCGCCCTATGCAGGTCCTTCAGTACTCCTTGCAAGTGCCTCTGAGAGAAAGGTGCCCTTGATTTTTGCCTGCTACCAAACAGTCTAGGCTCTCCCCCATTGAGCCCAGTATTGGGGTTCAGTTCAGTTGGAAGTGGAGTTGGAGGTGGAGTTCAGAGCGGACTGGAGCCCTTGTCTCCTTCCCGCCAGAGCAATCCCACGGCACAGCCAACCGTCCCTTCTCTGCGTGCAATGTGCGCGCCTCTGGGACCTCCTTTCGCCGCTCCCCAGGGGTTCTGCCTTACAGCCCAGCTCCCTCTGTTTGAGCCTGGGTCCCCGGGGTCTGGCCTAGAACTGGGGTTCAGAGCAGTCGGAACTTGGGCCCAGCATAGTCGGAGCTTTCATTTTCTCCCTGCTAGGGAACGCCCGCCAGGCACTCAGCCTCCCTCCTCTCTGGCTCCGTCCTCTCCTCGCACGCTGCTTGTCTCCGTACCTTAGGCTTTTCCAGCTTCCCCGCGCTTCCTTCTGGTTTTCTCCTTGCTTCTCGTTGTAGAATTTCCAGTCAGTTGACTTTCCTGTAGTTCTGGGTAATGTCCATTTTATATTTTAGTTGTATTTTATTGAAATTGTTGTGTGTGGCTGTGGCTAGGTGTTTACCTGTCAGCCATCTTGGAACGACTCCCCTCATTGTCATTTTAGTTTGCTTCTATCTGATCAGTGACTTCTATCTGATCATGTTTCTTGGTCATCTGTATGTCGGCTTTGGAGAAGTGTCTATATATCTCTTTTGCCCACTTTTAAATTGGGTTGTTTGTGTTCCTTTTGTTAAGTTGTATGAGTTCACTATATATTTTGGATATTAACCTTTCATGAGATATATCATTGCCAGATATGTTCTCCCACACAGTCAGCTCCCTTTTCATTTTGATGATGGGTTCTTTTGCTGAGCAGAAGTTCTTGATTTTGATTTTGTCCCATTTGTTTATTTTCTCCTTAGTTTCCTTTGCCCTCGGGATGTATCTACAAAAATATGGTTACAACAAATGTCTCAGATTATGCTGCCTATGGTTTCTTCCAGGATTTTTATGGTTTTACAACTTCCATTTAAATTTTTTAAAAATCCATTTTGAGTTTATTCTTGCATATGGTGTAAGTTGGTGGTCTAGTTTCTTCTCCCTCTCCCTCTCCCTCTCCCTCTCCCTCTCCCTCTCCCTCTCCCTCTCCCTCTCCCTCTCCCTCTCCTTCTCCCTCTCCCTCTCCCTCCTCCTCCTCCTCCTCCTCCTCCTCCTCCTCCTCCTCCTCCTCCTCCTCCTCCTCCTCCTCCTTCTTCTTCTTCTTCTTCTTCTTCTTCTTCTTCTTCTTCTTCTTCTTCTTATTGAACACCACTTATTGAAGAGACTGTCCTTATTCCATTGCATGCTCTTGCCACCTTTGTCAAATATTAATTAAGCATAATGGCTTGGGTCAATTTCTGGGCTCTCTGTTCTGTTCCATTGATCCATATGCCAGTTATTGTGCCAATACCAGGCTGTTTTGAATACACTGGCTTTGTAGTATAATTGATATCTGGTATTGTATCCCTGCAACTTTGCTCTTCTTTCTAAAGATTCCTGTAGCTATTCAGGATCTTTTTTTTGATTTTATATACATTTTTGGAATATTTATTCTAGATCTGTGAACTATGCTATTGGTATTTTAATTGGGTTTGCATTGAATATGTAGATTGATTTAGGTAGTGTGGACATTTTAATAATGACAATTCTACCAATCCATGAATGTGGTATATTCTTCCACTTGTTTATATCTTCCCCTATCTCTCCTTTTAATGTCCTGTAGTTTTCTGAGTACAAGTCTTTAATCTTATTTAAGTTTATTCCTAAAGATCTTAATTATTTTGTTGTAATGGTAAATGGGATTATTTGTTTATTTCTGTTTCTGAGAATTCATTATTAGTGTATAAAAACATCATCAATTTCTAGGTGTTAATTTTGTATCCTGCTACATTGCTGAATTCCTATATTAAATCTAGTAAATTTCTGGTGGAGTCTTTAGAGTTTCTATGTACAATATTATGTCATCTTTGAGTATACTTTCTCCTTTCCAATTTGGATGTCTTGTATTTTTTCTTCTTGTCTGATCACTGTGGTTAGGACTTCCAGTACTATGTTGAATAAGAGTGGCAAAAGTGGACATACCTGTCTTATTCCTGTTCTTAAGGGAAATGCTTTTAGTTTTTGCCCATTGAGTATAATGTTGGCTATAAGTTTGTCATATATGCCCTTTGTTATGTTGAGATATGATCACTCTATTCTCACTTTGCTGAGAGTTTTTATCAAAAATGGGTTGTTATATTTTGTCAAATGCTTTTTCTGTGTCTATTAATGTTATCATTTGATTGTCTTTCAATTTATGTGATATGTAATGTTTATTGATTTGCAAATATTGAACCAGCCTTGCATCCCTGGAATAAATTCCACTTGGTCATGATTTATGATCTTTTTAATATATTACTGGATCCAATTTGCTAATATTTTTGTTGAGGATTTTAGCATCTATGATCATCATTACATTGGCCTGTAATTCTCTTTCTTTGTAGTGTCTTTATCTGGTTTTGGAATTGGATAATGCTGGCCTTATAAAAAGAGCTTGAAAGTATTCCTTCTTTTGGATTTTTTGGAATAGTTTGAGGGAATGTAAGTGTTAGTTCTTCTTTGAATAATTGATAAAACTCCCCTGTGAAGCCATCCATACCTGGGCTTTTGTTTGCTGGGAGTTTTTTTGATTACTACTATTTCATCTATTACCAGCCTATTCAGGTTTTCTGATTCTTCCTGATTCAGTTTTGGGGGGTTGTATTTTTCTAGGAATATGTCCATTTCATCCACAGTGTCCAGTTTGTTGGCATATACACTGAGTGGCCAGATTATTATGATCTCTGAATGCATAATCTGGCCACTACTTGTGCACTTGAGAAGAATGTATATTATGCTGCATTGGGCTGAAATGTTCTATAAATGTCAGTTAAATCAGTCTGATCCAGTGTGTCCTTTAGAGTCACCCTTTCCTTGTTACATTTTTTTTTGGAAGATCTGTCCAGTGAAGTCAGCAGGTTGTTAAAGTCCCCTACTATGACTATATTGTTGTTGATCTCCCCCTTAAAGTCCTTTAGAAGATTTAAAAAATATATATTTTTGTGCTCCTATATTGTTGCACATATGTTTACCAGGGCTATATACTCTTGTTGAATCAATCCCTTTAATATTATGTGGTGACCTTTGTCATCTCTTGTGATGGCCTTCATTTTGAAGTCTATTTTGTCAGATATGAGTATTGCTACCCCAGATTTTTTTTTCTATTTCTATTTGCATGGACAATATTCTTCCACACCCACACTTTCATCCTGTGTGTCTTGTTCTGAGGAGGGTTTCTTGGAGACAACATATAATTGGGTAATGTTTTTGTATCAATTCAGCTACCCTATATATTTTGACTGGAGTTTTTAATCCACTTACATTTAAGGTTTTTATTGTTTATTGCCATTTTAATTCTGTGTACTTACATTTCTCTCTTTATTTTTTCTTCTCATTATACCAGTACCTTTAGCATTTCTTGCAGTGTTTATTTGGTGGTGACAATCTCCTTTCCCTTTTTCTTTTGTCCTAGGAAGCCCCTTATCTCACCATCTATTTTGAATGATAGTCTTGCTGGATATAGTAATATTGGTTTTAGATCCTGGTTTTTCATTACCTTGAAAGGCCATTCCCTATGGCTTGTAGAGTTTCTGATGAGAAATCAGCTTACAGGCTTATGGAAGCCCCTATGTAGGTAACAAATTGCTTTTCTCTTGCTGCCTTTAAGATTCTCTGTCTTTAATTTTTGACATTTTGATTATGATGTATGTGGGCATGGGCCTGTTTGGGTTCTTCTTGCTTGGGACTCTGTGATTTCTGGACTTGTGTGACCTTTTCTTTCACCAAGTTAGGGAAGTTTTCTGCCATTATTTCTTCAAACATGTTCTCTATTCCTTATTCACTTTCTTCTCTTTCTGTCCAACTGTTATGCGAAGCTTGTTATCTTTCAGGCTGTTCTACTGCCCCCTTAACACATTGTGGATGGATCACAAGAATTCTCGCTTTATATTACAGTGTTCTACAAAGTATCATATTTTAAAAAGATATTAGCTTATAAGAACATGTAATAAATAACTTCAAAATGTAATGAGTATTTACTTTTAAAGTGTGCCTTTAACATTTATGTAAAACATTTTTTTTTGTACTTATTCAATAGAAACTTATCTGGCCACTGGATAAAGTTAACAACAACAAAAAACCAACCAACCAAACAAAAAACAACAACACAAAAACACTACTGGTCCGCAATGTGTTAGCTGTCCTCCTGTTTTTAATTGTTTTTCTTTTTGGTTCTCTGACTGAGTGATTTTATTTTTTACCCTATTTACTTATTCACTGATCTAATCTGTTGTGTAATCCTCAAATGTGTTCTTTATTAGTGCTATGCCATTCTTTATTTCCAATTGTTCTTTCATAGTTGCTATATATTTTCTCATGCTGTTGAGCTTCTTCGACATCATTATTCTAAACTCTACATATGATAAATTTCTTATCTCCATTTTGTTTACCTCTTCTTCTGGAGAATTCTTCCATTCTTTTATTTGTTTTGTTTTTCTCCCCATTTTGGCTGCCTGTTTGCATTTCTATGTATTAGGCAGATCTGCTGTTACTCCCAATCTCCAGTGCAGGACAATGTCAAATACTGTTTCTGACTGGCCCCGAGTCTCCTATTTGGAGCTATTAGTAATCCACAATTTGTGCTCCTTTTGTTGGGTCTAGTTGCCTTTGGGAAGGACCAAGTTGTTCACTGAGGTCTGCTTTTCCTAGGCTCAGCTCCAGACGGCAAAGACTCAAAACCTCTTGAAATCTTCCTTTGCCTGTAGTCTGATTGTTATTAGCTTTGATTTGTGTCAAGCTATTGACCACAGGGTCAATAGCTTCCAAGAGGGTGTGGCAATTGCCTTTTTCCCAGGCAACAGACCTTGAATAGCAAGGTCTGCCAGAGAAAGATGTCCTCACAGGATGAGGGAATGACTCAGCCTAGGAAACCGGGGTGGCTGCCCTCTGAGCTCCAAACCCAGAGCCCCCAATCCTGGAATTTCCTCACTGAGCTCCAGTTCACTCTGCCTTCCTTCTGTCAGAGCCCAAGGTGAGTGGCTGCACACAAAATTGTATGTATTGGCCCTTTTAGATGGTGCCTGCATTTCCAGTAGTCTCTGCCTGACTGACAGCAGCCCTCTTTCTTTTCTCAGACAGATGTTATGTGGGCACTGTTCTCAGTTCTGGTGCTCTGGGTGGGGAGTCCAGCTTGGGGTTTAGATCCCATAGTCTTCAGTGGGAATCCCCCACAGCTGAGATATCCCTCTGGCACTTCAGCTGTTGACTGTGGAAGCCAGGCCAGCCCTTTTGAGCCTCTGCACTTCCTAGCAGTCTCTATGCAGTCTCCACTTTCCATCTCGGTTATTTCTCAGCTAGTCCTTAGTTGATTTTTCAAAGTGGTTCTTCTGTAATATAGTTGTATTTCCTGAGAGAGTTTCAGTGTAGCTCCCACTTACTCCACTGCCATTTTTAATCTCGTCTCTAGCTGTGGCTTAAGATAGTTTGGCAAAGTCTGTCACAGGTGCTAATTAAAAAAAAAAGATATATTTTATATACCATTCAATTCACCATTTAAAGCAGGGATGGGGAACATCTGGCCCATGGGCCTTATAAGGCCCACAGAATCTTTTGGTCTAGCCCTGCAAAGGAATTAGGGTTGAGTTAATTAAATGTTTGACCAAATATAGCAGGCTAAATTTTAAGTTGATAATTTTGTGTGGCCTGTGAATGGTGTTATAAATATCCAAATGACCCTTGGCAGAAAAAGGTTCCCCACCCCTGGTAAAGTATACAATTATGTGGACTTTAGTATATTTAACATGTTGTAAAGACATCACCAAACTCTTAATTTTTGTACATTTTATCACCACTAAATGAAACCTACCACTTATCAGCAGTCAGTCTCCACTGCTTCCATCTCCTAGTCAACAGATAATTGGCTTTCTCTCCCTATGGATTTATCTTTCTGGCAATATTTCATATAAATGAAATTGCACAATATGGGGCATTTTGTATCTGTCTTCTTTCACTTGGCATAATGTTTTCAAGGTTCATCCATGTTGCAGCATTATTGATACTTCATTTCTTTTTATGGCCGAATAATATTTTCTGTATTAATATGTTTTGTTTATCAATTCCCCCCTCAACTGTTAGATATTTGGGTTAATTGTACCATTTGGCTATTATAAATAATGCTGCTACAAATATTTGCGTACAAATTTTTGAGTAGACATATGTTTTTAGTTCTCTTGAGTTTAAATACCTGGAAGTAAAATTATTTGTATCCACTTAGAAATTAGATTGTTTGTTTTCTTATTATGGAGCTTTAATGTCTATAAAGTTTTAAAGGTTGATATTATGTGTGTATCTCTTAAATCATGAAACTCTAGAATAGTTTTTTGTAGATTAAATGAATGGCATATAAAAGCTTGATATCCAATGTCTTCCAAGAATAATATTAAATCAACTTAAAGAACCAATTTGTATTGGTAATATAAAATTAGTTCTAAGTTATTTTTATTTTATCTTAAAAGTTTCTTCAGATGCTATTTCTTATAGAATTCATTTAGTCACCCATTGTGTATATATTTATTGGTATTGCCTTTTGTCATGCTTTATACTAAGGTATTAAAATAAATCATATGAGGAATAACATACAATTATGAGTTATAAAAATGTAGTCATAATTATTTTGTAATATGAATGTGATTTTTGTCGAGTTATGCCTCTCTCCCTCTTCTTCTCACAATTCACATTATCCCCCCATTATGGATTAGTCAAGTCACATATGAATAAATCCCCCAATTCCATTAAGTGCTTGAAGAAATTGAGGTCCTTTGAGGCTATCTGCTGATTTTTTTCTTTAGTGTGTCATGATGGGGTGTGTTACACTGTAAGTAATGGAGACTTGCCCATCTTATTCCTTGCAGCATTGCTGACAGACAGAATTCCTTGGAGGCTGAACTGAGGGGCAGTGCAGGCCTCTCGCAGGGACCTGGAGAATTTCCTAAAGTGGCTACAAGAAGCAGAAACCTAACTGATGTGCTTACTGATGTGTCTCAGCGGGAGCATGCTCCTGACAAAATCTTCTGAGGAGGCTAGTGAACTGTTTGAAGAAAATGGAGCCAAACTACATTTATCAAGACCTGTTACCTCTGTGATACTTTGCAGTATCTTAATATTGAGTGGCACTTTAGCCTTATGGAAATTTTGGTAAATTTAAAAGAAGAGTTTAGAATAATCTTTCAGAGGTTACTTAAAAACTGTGCTTCTCTTTATAGCTAATTGTTGTTGTTTTTTCTGATTTGAAAAATTAAAGCACATCTTCAAAATTATTTGACTTACTCTCATCATATCGTGTCGCCCATATTCGTGAGTCTTCCTCTATTATAGTGTCACTTAAATTTCACTTAGTTTTATTTGGACAGATAGATTGAGTACACTTGTAAGAGGCAACTTGTTTGACAGTTGCAAATTTCAAATACCACGTCATCCAAAACATAAGTCATTGAGTGAGTGCCAGTATTTTTTAAAGTTAGCTATTATATTTTTTTATTATAGTTTTGCTTATTTAAACTATGTTCACACTATCTCACTACTTTTGTTAAAAATTGGATCGATTTCATATAAAAGGAAGGAATTGCAACAGGAATGTTAAAGCAGTTTGTATAGTACAATGTAAATTGTGTAATGCTCTGCCTTCGCCTCATGTTCTTAGTACCATTTCCAAGAATGTAGATTATTGTCCCCTGAGCTGCCCAAACTCATTTGTAATTGGAACAACTGCCTCTAGGACAATAGTATGTTCATGATTATATAAAATATGACATGTCCAAGCACCTAAATTGTGCATATTATGTAGCAGCAGACTTGGGGTGGAGAGGAAGGCAGTATTCTATTAACTTTATCACATCATATTTTTATTTCTTATAGTTTGGTCAATTAAATGTATTTCTGTCTGAAAACATTTTCTTTGAAGAGTTTTAGGAGACTAAGGTAGAAGGGTATTTTAAGAAATTCTTAGAAGTGTTTCATTTGCATAAGAAGTTAATTAAAAGTTAATATAACTTAATAATCAATTAATTGTAAAATTTGTAAATTAATTATTTCATTATGTTGTCTTTTGATCTATTTCAGAGGATAAATTTATTTTGGTAAAACATTTGTGTTCTATATGAACAGGTAGTTTTGATAATAGAGAAGTAAGGCTCATTCATTAATGCATGTTTATTTTATCTTTTTAACTTCAATGTGTAAATGTGAATGTGTAAGCATCTATTTTCTATTATTTGGATCATTTTTCTGATTCATTTGCATGCATACTTTCACAAAATCAGGTAATTTTTCCTCAAGTCCTGTGACCCTAAGTATTTAGTCTGAGGTATGAAGCAGTAGAAGTTCAAATACTGGATAAAGTTGTTTAATTACTTTCATAATCATACCCAAAAAAACAGAAGTTCAATAACTGAAGTCCTTGGGTAAATTAATTCCCATCAGAAATACTCTTTGAGCAGACTTCTTGAGAATTACAATTTCCTAAAGAAACCATTACAGTTAAAATGTTTAAGATAAATGATGCTTTTTTTCCTTTTAGAAAATTAAAATTTGCAGTTAAATTTATATCTTCCATGTTTTTTTCCAGAGATGCAAAATTAACAACTGCCCAGATAATAAAATAAGAAATATAGAATTCCAGTACTTTCCAGTAGGTGTCAATGTAAGGCAATGATATATGAGATTTTGCCTAAAGAACTGGAAATCCAGAAAAGGAAGTGCCACAATTACCATGACATAAATCAGCTAGCAACAGATATAATCTATTTGCTTGGTTATATTTTATTTTTAAAAAAATATATTTTATTTATTTATTTTACAGAGAGGAAGAGAGAGAGAGATAGAGAGTTAGAAACATCGATGAGAGAGAACCATCGATCCGCTGCCTTTTGCACACCCCCTCCTGGGGATGTGCCTGCAACCAAGGTACATGCCCTTGACCAGAACCGAACCCGGGACCCTTCAATCCACAGGCCGACACTCTATCCACTGAGCCAAACCGGTTTTGGCATGCTTGGTTATATTTTAAAAACTGATCTTAGTTATTGATTGTGTTAACTCATATAATATAAATGAAAGTTTAGTTGCAGAATTAAATATTAACAGTTGCCATCTCAAATACTGACACAAATATCTGTATCAACTACAGATAGTTAATTGTAGTACCTGAAGATCTAAATAAGCTTGGTATTTATTTGCTTCAAAACACCACAAATTCTGTTCTTAAATTGTAAATGCTGTAATGACTTCATCTCTACTTATACCTCCTACATTCTCTAAATGTAGTTTCTGAGAAAAGAAATGCTCCAAGTTTCAGTGTTTCTTCATGAAAATATAGAGGCAATCTATCGTAACTATACCACAGACTGACACGAATGAGAAAAAATGCTGTATAATCTAAGGGAGACATAAGTATTTTAAATTTATATTGGCATTTTAATCTCCCCCCTTTTGTCCTTTTTTTGATCTTTCTTTTTACATATATGGAAATTCTATCTTTTTAAAAATTAAATTTATTGGGAAATTCTATCTTTTACCAGACATTTTCTGCCCCGGTACTTTGTCTTCTTGTGCTTATTTTCATACTTGTCTTGAGTGTCAGAAAATAGCTTGTGTTGCATAATTGAAAATTTGTGTTAAATATTCTCATTTTGTGTTTATCCCCTCATGTATGTTTTGAAAAGAGGGGAGAAATGAAAAGAGGCACTTGGAATCCACAGCTCTTAAGAGTTAAAGAGCTGAGAATGTGTGACTCTCACCCAAGTCACACATTCACTTGTATTTTTTTGCTTTTAAAAGTATTTCTTCTTGGTTATACATCCCATAAAATTTGGTCAGGAAACAGAAACATAAGCTTCTGCTTTCTTGGAGATATAATTAGCAGCATTGAAATTGCCCCAATGACCTAAAATTACCTCATCCTGAATGCAAATTTTTCCATATTTGTTTTTCATTGCTGAGGCGCCTTTAAAATACTGACTATAAAAATATTTTTTGCTTCTAATATAGCACAGTAAATGATTTATTAAAAAATTAACATTTATTTGTTTTTATGGTCATCTGATTATTTGGGGATATTTTATTATTAAATATTTTGATTAAAAGTTGATTGGATTATGTTGAATCTGAAAGGAATTTTGTAAGGCCTGATTTTTTTCTCTAGTGCCAATTTTCATAAAACACTTATTCATCAAGGAGATGGTAAAAGCAGCTTTTGTAGAGTAGATTGATATATAACCCATCACAAAAAGTGAGAAAAATATAAAATTTGTGTTATAAATTGAATTTTTAATTTGAATAATGTTTTATTTGCCTGCATGTATATGGAAATTACTTTAGTTTACATGGTTTTAATCATCTCCAAACTTAAAAAAAAATATTTTATTGATTTTTTTCAGAGAGAAAGGGAGAGTAATAGAGAGCCAGGAACATTAATGAGAGAGAATCATTGATCAGCTGCCTCTTGCACACCCCCCACTGGGGATGTGCCCGAAACCAAGGTACATGCCCTTGACCGGAATCGAACCTGGGACCTTTCAGTCCACAGGCCGATGCTCTATTCACTGAGCCAAACCGGTTTCGCCTTTCTCCAAACTTTTTTGATCATGTAGCACTATCAGTAAAATATTCTAATCATCTCTACCCATTTAGAAATTATACACTATGCTATGGTAAAATCACATATTAAATATTAGTAGAGCACAATTTTGTTCTTACTCTCTACTGATCTCTCCTTGCAACCCAATCAGATGTCTCTTTTTCTCTCTGTGTGGTATACACATGCCATTTTGGTGACTGCTGATTCACACATACAGTGACTGAGTGCTGATCTCAAAATCATGCTGAAAACCCAGGTCTTTGTGGTATCAGAGCAGTTGCCTCTGAGCACCCTGTGAAAATAGAAGTAAAGCAGGAGATTCCACCTGGCAGGTCTGGATTGATGGGTGATGTCTACAAAAGGCTCTGTGTGTTTGTGTGTGTGTGTGTGTGTGTGTGTGTGTTCACACACAGACACTAAAGAGCTGTGTGGAGGCTTAATCAGGATGGCACAGAGTCTCTGAACAGATTTCACATTCACTGATGAAGAAAGTTTACATATCATTTTTCATCTACGTGTTTGGGTTCCTTTATTTAGAGGTAGTTAAGGTTGAATATATGTTTTTAAAGAAGACATAAAATGCACTGGTATATAACTCACACCCCATAAAGGTAACTTATGCTTTTTATTTCATCAAGTTCCCCTACTCATTTTATTTTTAGATTTAAAACTTTCCTATTTTTGAATAATTAAATCCTAGGGCACTGGAGATTTCTTTGTCATGATCTGAATGTTGAGATGTATATATTTTAAGGGCAGCTCTCAGACTCCCTCCATTTCTTTCCATAATCAAATCACACACATATCAGCATTGTTTGAACCACAGAAAAGGTCAGAATCATGGTCTCTGGTGTAGAGGTAGAACTCTAGTTGATCATATGAGCATTGTCACTTCTTAGTTTTATGACAAAATTCTTACTTTGGTTAGTTCAAAAGATTTGTGAAGGCATTAAATAGGGGGAAAAAGCCAAATGTGGAAGGATTGCCTTCATCTTGTGTGTCTTCGTTGATGCTTTAGGCCTGTTGCATCAAAGCTGTATGGGCACCTGGGCACATGCCTTCCCTTCCTCTCTCTCTAGTTCCACACTCCCTCTGTGGGTTGAAAATACAGATCAAAGTGAATCAAGAGAGACAACACCTACATCCCTATTTGTCATCAGGTACAGCAGGCCCCTCATCTATGCTCTCACTTTTCTCACTTACCCATGGTCAACTGTGGGCTGAAATATTAAATAGAAATTTCCAGAAAGGAACAATTTATGAATTCTAAATTTTGCTTCATTTTTGGTAGCATAATGAATTTATGCATCATCCAGCATGGGATGTGAATCAATCTTTGTCCAGCGTATTCTTACTATACATAGAGTATAATACTGAGAGAGAAGAGAGAGAGAGAGAGAGAGAGACCACATTACATAAGTTTTATTACAGTATATTGTTATAATTGTTCTACTTTATTATTAGTTATTGTTGTTAACCTCTTATTGTGTCTAATTTATAAATTTATAATGGGCCGAAACTGGTTTGGCTCAGTAGATAGAGCGTCGGCCTGCAGACCAAAAGGTTCTGGTTCGATTCCGGTCAAGGGCATGTACCTTGGTTGCGGGCACATTCCTGATGGAGGGTGTGCAAGAGGCAGCTCATCGATGATTCTCTCTCATCGATGTTTCTAGCTCTCTATCCCTCTCTATTCCTCTCTGTAAAAAATCAATAAAATGTATTAAAAAATTATAATGGGAATGAGTGTAGAGGAAAAAACAGGATTTATAGGATTTGGTACTATCCATCTTAGAATGTATCCCCTGCAGATAAGAGGAGACTACTACCGTGTTTCCCCGAAAATAAGACATCCTCCGAAAATAAGACCTAGCGCATGGAAAGATAAGACATCCTCTGAAAATAAGACCTAGCGCAACCTTGGGAGAAAAAATTAATATAAGACACTGTCTTATTTTTGGGTAAACAGGGTATACACACACACACACATACACACACACACACACACACATTTTTACAGTGAGGGATAAAGAGAGAGGGATAAAGATTTAGAAACATCGATGAGAGAGAAACATCGATTAGCTGCTTCCTGCACACCCCCTACTGGGGATGTGCCCACAACCAATGTACATGCCCTTGACCGGAATCGAACCCAGCACCTTTGAGTCTGCAGGCCAATGTTCTGTTCACTGAGCCAAACCAGTTTCAGCGAGACTACTATGTTTTATTTATTTATTTATTTTTTTTGTGGCTTCCAAAACCTGCAGTGCTATTTTATTTTTATATTTATTTTTTAAATATGTTTTTCCATTTATTTTAGAGAGAAAGGGAGAGGAGAGATAGAAACATCAAAGATAAGAAAGAATGCCTTCCACTGGGGATTGAGCTTTGAGCCTGCAGCCCAGGCATATGCCCTGACCAGGAATCAAACCATCACTTTATGCTTCATAGGTCAACGCTCAACTACTAGCCACTCTGGCCAGGCAAACAGTGCTATTTTAGATTTCTCCTTGATCTCCATTTTGGCATAGCTCCTCAGGCAAACTTATTGTAAAAAACAGTTATCTAATTTAACATTTTGTTCATTACAAAACTCCAGCTGTCAATGACTTTTAGCTAAGAGCAGTTTAATTAGATGTGATATAATGCTTTGCCACTTATCTAAAAATAAAGCCATTTTACAAGATTGCATTTTAAATAGTTCTTTAACAGTCAAGATAACATTATTTGTGAAAGTCTAGATCAGTTTTAGAATAGCATTATGGATATGGATAAAAGATGTCCTTTATTTTTATCATATGATAATTCTGATTAAAGTGTGAATGATTTGTGTTTACCTAGGGGTAAAGTTTATTAAATTTCAAGGGGAGATTTCTGAGTTGACTGTATTGCTAAATTTTAAGTGTAGAGACATTATCACTTAGTACACTTTGTACTTTATTTTTAGCTCTGTAAAATAAGCAATTAGTAGAACTCCTACCATAGAGATGGAAGAATATAGAAAATGTCATGCTATGATAGCTTCCTCAGTTTCACAAAGTTTATTCATTTCGGGGCAAGGTAAATGAGTAAGAAAAACTGAAATTGAAAAGGATGTGTAGTACATTCAAGGTTTATTTATTTATTTTTTCTTCCAATTTGTTAAATTCTATAGAATTCTAGAGGATGAATTCATAACAAAGTTCACCTATAAAAACAGATGGAACCTTTTACTGCTGAATAAAGAATAGGCAGATATGAAAGTGTAACTTGATAGAGGTTAAGCAAGACTTTTGCGAAAACAACAAATGAAAGAAGGCATTGAATTGTTTCACAATACAATATTTAACTTTGCTTTAAGAAAATTGAAAGAAGAATGTTCAAATACAGCAATAAAATAAACTCAAGCTTTCATGCTTGAAAAAAGTCTTTATACACTGATATAATTTCCTTTAAGTTTTAGAGTGTTTTATAATATATTTCACCATTAATACTATAGAGTATTAATGAATAATTATAGTATTTTTCTTTAAGGAATAGGTAGCAAGGAAATTCTCACTCTTCCCATTGGACAAACGGTGAAACAGGTTTTGTAAATTGCCAGGTTTAGGAACATGTCATTAATTGCTCAGCTAATATGTGTCACAACTTGAATTAAACATATTTTTTCTGATTCCAGATCCAGTGACTCTTTAAATCTAATTGCAGGTAGTTTTAGGAATATTTTGTCACGGCTAGTTTTATGAGGTGGAGATGTACTTGGTTTCTCCTAGTAGTTTGAACATAACGAAATATGGTGTTGTGTGTGTGTGTGTGTGTGTGTGTGTGTGTTCTTCCCCAAAACTATCTTAATATTTGAGTCTGGGCTACATATTTTGAAGAGAACAAAGATTTTGTTCTAGTTTAAACTTGCATATTGAATGCTTTTTTAATGGGCTTATTTCACAGTTTTATAAAAAAAGAGATTGGTGCATTTTAATGCAAAATAATATTGTTGGTTCTGGTGTTTGAGTGAAACTTTAGATTTTTGTAAGTCTCCATATCACAAGCATTGAGTCATGCATTCGTGAACCTAAGTCTTTATATACTCAAATTTAGTTTTTAAAATCATCATTATATGTAAAGGGTATAATAGCTCCTTAAAAAATAAGTTGAAAAGTCAGTCAACTAACTTGCGAGACTGGTTCCTTTTTTTTTTTTTTTTTTTTTTTTTTTTTTTTTTTTAAAAATATATTTTATTGATTTTGTACAGAGAAGAAGTGAGAGAGACAGAGAGTTAGAAACATCGATGAGAGAGAGTCATCGATCAGTTGCCTCTTGCACACCCCCTACTGGGGATATGCCCGCAACCAAGGTACATGCCTTTGACCGGAATTGAACCCGGGTCCTTCAGTCCCCAAGCCAACGCTCTATCCATTGAGCCAAACCGGTTTCGGCAGAGACTGGTTCTTTTTTATTAAGAAATTTTTAAACAATTATACTCTAAATGGGGTGGTGAACACAATGTATGGATAATATATTGTCACCCCAGTAAATTCAATAAAAATAACAACAAAACAATTCAACTCCAAGATCATGTATTGAATGGCTATCATGTATCAAAAGTGCATGTTAAGCAGCATAAACACAAAATACAACTTTGCATTTCCCATGTAAAACAAGCAAGTTCAGAAAACTTGTTTGAAGACATTTAGTAGTTAAGAGAGTTCATGATGCTGTGGTGGTTGATGGTATGAATTCAAACAATCATGACTTTGCCATTTGCCAGTGATGTGACCTTGAACAAATCATTGGATATCTGCATCTCATCTTCCTTTTCAGAAAATGGAGTTAGAATTAGTGTCTCTCTCACACAGAGCTGTGAGAATTTTAAGGGGACATATGTAATACTTTCAACAATAAAAATTAAAATAATAATAATATATATTTATAAAATGGTATCACAGAGCCTGCCACATAATAAGATGCTATGCGAAATGGTAGCTCTTGTGACCGTTGGTGGTTATCAGTATTATTATGATTATCTTACACATTGTTGTGTGTGAATCAAACAAGATGATCAATGTGATATGCCCAGTACAGTGCCTTGAACATGGAGGTTCCTTAATATCTCTTTGGTATTAGGGTGTTATCATCATTCTTATTATCTTTATTCCTAAATGAACACTTAGATTTTAATGTAGTGGCCGGCAAGACCCTGTCGAGGCAGGTCTCTAGGCCAGGGAAGGAACAAGTAACCAGACCCACAACAAAGAATGTAGCATAACTGTTAGTCGTAAAATAGTTTTGTTGCAAGGCTCAACTCCCAGGCAGGCACGTCCTGTTTCCAGTAGCCGCAAGGCAAGACAAACAGACCAAACCAGGTCAAACAGAGACTGCTTAAGCTGAAAATAAACTCCCACCCCAGGTGTTGTATAAACTTTAAATGTTACTGTACTAGTGGAATTTCTCTATAACTTATGACTGATGTTTCTTTGTTAAAACTTCTAGCCAATCATAATCTGCCAGGCATCCCTAAGACGGGGATAAAAGTAGTGTGCTTAGAGTGGGTCGGGGCTCTCGTTGCTCGCTGCTGTGTCAGTTGAGATGGGAGCCCGGACTCGAGTTCATAATAAAGGCTTCCTAAATTCCAATTTGGCTGACTGGTGGTCGTCATTTGCGGGTTGCCCATCTGGAGGCCCCCAGCGAGATCCACTTGCGAGATCCACTTTGACCTCGTTGTCAATGGATGGACACCCCAGGGAGGACACTCTGATCTCCGTCCCGGGTTCCAGGACAGAGTGACCTCCGCACAAAACGGCGATCTGGTAGTTGAAGCCATCTGGACCTCAGAGACGGAGGTAAGGTCTGGTCTGGTCTGGTCTGGTCTGGTCTGGGAAACGTTTCAATCTGGGGGACCCTAGGAGGACTGGACGCAGCGTAACCTCCAGGTCCAGAATCCCGCTGCGATGGCGCTCGGGATTCACAGGTCTGTGGTGTCAGGAGTGGGATTGGACAGGTGTGTCTGGTCTCTGTGTGTTGTATTGTCTTTGTTAGTCTGCTGTTTGTGTCTTTTTTTCGTACGGTCAGGATGGGGCAGGGTCCGTCTGGACCCTCCACCCTGTTGCAATGTTTTCTTAAGAATTTTCAGGATTTCCGAAAATGGGCAGACGAATACGGCTCTGATGTTAATGCTTTTGATTTAACCACTCTTTTTCCCAGGTCAACGCCGGTCTGTAGGATAACTTTCCCCTCACAGGTCCTAGAGTATTAGTCTTGTTTCCTTTGTCCAATATGAGTGCCATTTCTGTTTTGCTGAAACATTGTAATAGTACTTGTTTATGAAAGGGTATAAGTACAGACATTTGTTTAATATTTTGTTTGTCTACTTGGGTATAATTATTTGTTTATGTGAGTGTGAAAATCTGTAAAAAAGAAAAAGAAAAAAGAGAAAGAAAGAAACCTTTAATTTGTTTAAAGCTGAAGGCTCTGGCAGCTAGCAAACCACCCTGAGTGGCAGCTGGGATTCCTTTTTCCCAAGGGTGTTTTGCTTTCTGTCAGAGGGGAATCAGCCCATCTAACAGGATTTATATGTTTATTAATTTGAAGGTATGAGGTTGTAACAATTATGGTCCCAAAAGGTTAAAAGCAGAGACCAAATTCTAAAATTAACTATTTACAAGAAGGAAGCTTGAGCTGGCAAAGTCATCAAGTCTGCCCAGCAAGCTCAAAAACTAAATGAATCTTATTTCTGCCACCACCCAGTCTTGATCAGTGGTGGAGGAACTATTTGTTTCAATTGATCAATTTAAGTTTGATGTGATAAATGATTACAATACATTGTAAAATCTTTAGAAGAAAAGGATAATATTTGAGAGCAACTTGGTCTTTATGTGTGTGTGTCAACTCTTAAGTTATAGTTTTAAAATCAGTAATATTAATGGAAACACATGCAGAGGAGCTTTTCAGAAAGTTCAGGGAGTCTGATTGCAGTGTAGAGGTCACCAGTTCCCCTAAGGCCCCTTTGCTAGCAAGAGGCAAGAGACGGACAGCCTGATGAAAACACTCTGGTGGAAGCACCGCCTTCGCCACCTGGGACCTGCACTCTCCTTGCCTTCATCCACCTCCAGGGGTTGTTTTGAGTAGCTGGAGGCGACTGTGGCGAGGAGAGAAATTCCTTTGTGACCCCCTGTACCCAAATGAGACCCCAAAACCCCCCATGACTGCTTGGACACTTTTCACTGTGTTCTGTTAGGGGGCTTAGAGGCGCAGCTTGAAATTCTCCTGTTCAAGCTTATCAGAAACTGAAATCCTTATCTGTAGGAAAAATGTAGCAGTTTAAATTTCAAGCGGCTGGAGGCCTGGGAACAGGGTACTGAGCCTGCTCCCTCCTCCCTCTGCCTTTTCTAAATATTTTAAAATAATAGAAGGTTTGAGGCATAGTTATGCATTTTTGAAGGACATAGAAAGAAGGTTTAAGGGCTAATTTGAAATAGTGAAGGTTGTACATATGATGAGAAGGAGAAGCAGGGAGAGAAGGAAACAGCAGAAGTAGAGGTCTAGAGAGAAAGAGAGGAAGAGAGGGAAAGAACGAGACAGAGACTTAAGAAAGAGACTCTGGGAGTCTGAGAGGAAAGGATTTAGACAGAAACAGAAACAAAGATTGGGAGAGAAAGTGATATGCGTATAGAAGTGTGAGTGTGTATGTGAGAAAGGGAGAGAGAGAGACATGAGCAAGAGATGGGAAGGGACAGAGATTAGAGAGGGAGAGAGACAGAAGGTGAGGCCGGAAGAGACAGAGATGGTCTGAAAGAAAGGGAGACTTAGACTCCAAGGGTTGTTATTTTTTTTAACTTAGAGGAAGAAGACTGACAGGACCGGGGCTCCTTTCAATTAAGCCCCAAGGGTAACCTTACAAGTGGAGGGCAAACCTGTTATATTGGGGCAGCTTATTCAGTCTTGACAGAGCCGATGGGACCAATACATCAGTCCAGGGAGTCACCGGACAAATTGATGTTTTCCTTGGACATCAAGAAGGTCTGTGGAACTAGGAAGGAACACATACTGGAGGAACACAGCCACTAAACTGGACTGAAGTAGAACAACGGGCCTTTGAGGAGCTAAAGAAGGCTCTCGTCTCAGCACCTGCCCTAGCCTTGCCAGATGTCACAAAGTGAGTGAGGTAAGGGGCATTGCCAAAGGGGTTCTCACTCAGACTCTAGGTCCCTGGAAGAGACCTGTTGCCTATCTGTCTAAGAGGCTAGATCCTGTGGCAGCAGGGTGGCCAGTGTGCCTCTGGGCAGTGGCCACCACAGCATTGCTGGTGAAGGAGGCAGATAAGCAGACTGTGGGCCAGGAGCTAGCCCTAACAACACTCCATGCCGTTGAGGCCCTCCTTCTAGGCGCTCCAGAGAGATGGATATCATATACCAGAATCACCCAGTGCCAAGCTCTTCTCCTGGACCAGCCTGCATCCGGTTCCATAAGACACTGGCCATCAACCCTGCCAGCCTGCTTCCAGATGATCCAAAGGAACCCATTCATGACTGCATAGAGGTAACAGATGCAGTACTGACAGATGTCCTGCTGTCATCACCAGTTGAGGTACTATACACTGATGAGAGCAGTTACGTTCAGGATGGAATCTGATATACAGGGGCAGCAGTAGTCACCATGGACCACACCATTTGGGCACAGTTCCTGAACTTTCGACCTTAATCCAGGTCCTTCAATGTGGACACAGTGCCATCCCCCAGGAAAGAGGGTAACCAACTTCAGCCAGAAAGGAGAGGCCATCTGACTCCCAAAGGCAGTTGCAATAGTATACTGTAAAGGACATTAGAAAGGGGATACAATTGAAGCCAGAGGAAATAGACCAAACTGCTAAGGAAGATGCCCAAAAACCAGTGGGGCTTTTACAAGTCTTAGTAACCCTGTCAGACCCCGACCTAGACCAAACAAGAGAAGAAATTGGCTGAACAGAAGCAAGCCATCAAAGGACCAGATGGTTGGTGGACTCTACCAGATGACAGACTATTGGTCCCAGAGGCTCTAGGTTGGAAGTTAGTTGCCCAGTTACACCAGGTTACCCATTTAGGTGTCACCAATACTTCTGAACTTCTGTGAGGCAGATGCAGGTAAATGCTAAGGTAGGATGGTCCCCCTGGGAATTTGGGCCCCAGAAAAATTCCCCAGGGGATCATTGGGAGATGGATTTTGCAGAGATTAAGCCACCAGCATTGAGGTACAAGTACATATTAGTTTTTATAGACACATTCTCAGGTTAGGTTGAAGCATACCCCACTAGGACAGAAACTGCCTTTGTAGTAGTAAAAAAATTACTCCAGGAGATTAAAAATTACCTACATTCAAGCTGCCAGTAGTCATAGGATCAGATAACAGCCCAGCCTTTGTAGCAAGGTATCTCAAAGTATAGCTCAAGCCTTAGGACAGGCATGAGCGGAACTCTAAAAAGTTTAATTAAATTTGTCCTGGAAACGGGTGAAAATTGGACCAACCCCCTGCCTTTTGCCTTCTTATGGGCCAGGTGTACCCCCTACCAGGATGGGTTTCCACCCCCTTTTTTTTTGAGATCATGTATGGTAGACCTCCCCTCCATCCTTCCCAGTGTCAGAGAAAAACTAAAAGCTAGAATTCATAACCATTCCCTTGCTCAAGTCCTTACAGGCTCTGCCATTTACACAGAGAGCCATGTATAAGCTTGTTCCAGATGCACTGCCAGTGCCCTCCGTGTACCCTGTACATCCCTTCCAGCCCGGAGACTCTGTGTGGGTGAAGAAGTTCACTGTCCAAGGATTCACCCCAACCTGAAAGGGACACTACACTGTTATCCTGAGCACTACCACTGCTGTTGAAGTAGACGGCACCCAAACCTGGCTACACCACTCCCAGCTCCTGCACAGAAAACAACCTGGATCTTGGCAACCAGCAGCCTCACCCGTGAGATGCCTAGCCTGGGCTCCACATAGGCCAGGAAGAGACTTGATGCCTGCAGGAGGGGAATTGGACTTCAGTGAGGACAGTACTAATGGGAACTGTGGTCCTAGAGGTTTTGGTTACTGTAAGAACATTTTTGCTAGCCAGTGAGAAAGTCCAGGGCTAAGTAAAGCTACATGTGCAAGGGAAAGGGAGAGCAGAAAGAGAGGAACGAAGAAGACAAGAAGGAAATTGGTATGAAAACTTATTTTCCTGGTCCCCCTGGTTAACGACATTAATAACAGCTATAGCAGGGCCCCTCACCTTACCCTTACTCATGTAACTCATTGAACCCTGCCTCCTCTGCAGCCTGACAACCTTCAAACAGGATAGAATTCAGGCAGTAAAGCTCATGGTCCTACATACCCAGTATCAGCCGATCCAGGAGGAGGAATGGGAGCAGCCAGAATCAACAATTAATAAAGGCTTCCTAAATTCCAATTTGGCTGACTGGTGGTCGTCATTCGCGGGTCAACCGTAACATTAACAAGGGGGTTCACTTGTTAAAGTTCATTTGCCCAGGGAACTTTTCCTAAAGAGTCATCCCCCTACCCTGACTTTGACTCACAGAGTCTGAATTGCAAAATGGGCCATCCCTGCTTTTAACATGGGGTAGGGAAAACAAATCTTTGAGGTTTTCCCCAGTTTATTTTATCTGCGTGAGAGCCAGCTTGAAAAAGTACAAGAAAAAGCTTCCTTGTATTAATGAACTTTGTCAGAAACTCTTGTAGAATTATATTCACCAATTTCTGAGGATTTCTCTAGATTATTGATTAGGTTCATAGAGAGCACCTAAAATTCAAATGAACCCATAGTGAAACTGAAACAATCCTGATTTACTTAAAACACTTGTTGAGAAGTTCTTTTCCATTTCCAGAATCTGAACAAAATGAAGAAGTTATCTTTGCAGTGTCTGATGCAGAAGGAGAAACAAGCATGTTTGGTTAGAAGAGAATGGAAAGAAAGACAGAAATTCTTAAATGTATTCTCAACACTTTTAAGGATTGTGTTTTTCAACACCATTATATTTGATTTTAAGTTCACTCTCAAAATACTTAAATTTACTGTTCTTGGTATAGATAGACTATTCATTATGACCTTTAATGGAAATGTCTTACTATTTGGCTCAAAAACATGATCTGAGATCATATTGACTCCATATTCAGAATTTTAAAAGAATGCAGTGAAAGAGTTGTGATCTGGAGGCAAGGAAAGTATTATTTTCAATTAGGTTTCTTTGGGGATTTTAAAACCTTCCTTTTAAACTTGACACATCATGAAAGATCTTCCATGTTATTAAACATTTCTTATATGAGATTTTTAATAGTGTTAATAAAATTCTATTGAATGTCTGCAAGATAACTTATTTAAGCAATCCACTATGGCTAGATAGCTATGTTATCACCAGTGTTTTCATGATAAATACTTCTTGATGAACACCTTCATAAATCATAGAGTACATGCTGATGATTTCCAGTATATGTTTTTAAAAATGACAAATTAATAATTAATGACATTTACTATCTATTGCCAAATTCTCTCTTACAAGGCAGTACCTGTTTACATGCCCATTAATAGCTTGAATGCCTAGTTTCCTGTACCCTCTCAGAAATAGGTGATACTAATGAAAAACATTTTATGAAATTGTTAGCTGAAAAATGCAACCATAGACTGTAAACTAAAACTGAGAGAAGTTAACTGGTTTGCCTAAGTGTAGGACCAGTCTATTTTCAAAAGTGTCTAAAATCCAGATGCTAAGCTGGGAACCCAAACACTAATGTCTCAAATGGGAAGTATCATGTAATAAAACTAAAAGTTTTGTGGACACAAAAGAAAGTCAATTCTGACTTGAAAATGTCATGGAAGTATTTAGAGAAAAGATAATTAGGGACCTTAAGAGGTAGATAGAATTTAATAGAGTAGCTAATTCTGGGAATAGTCACTGAATGAGCAAAGGGCACAAACATGGACTCATTGTGTTCAGAGAACATTGAGTACTTATTTATGAGAAATGGTTATGAAATTCACTCATTAACATTTACATTTTCTGCTCAATAAAAAATAACCCTTTTGAGTGCCAACTGCGTATGCCAGATCACAATTGACCTTTGATTGTTTCCAAAATATAGTCCAATTTTAAAGGAAATGTGTGAATATTGGGTATTTTCAAAGATGGAAACATTTCAGAAAGAAAATTCTAAGATGGAAAAATTGCATATTTACATCTTTAAAATATGAACATATTTCTTTAGAATGTAAGTCACTTTGATATGAGTTACAGAAATGTTATGCTTTTGTTGCAACTTAGTTGATGAGTGAATGGCATAATATTTTAAGCAAAAAAGGATAAACATTTTGCTACTTTACTGAACTTATTTATTCTAGTTTTTGGTGGAATCTTTAGGGTTCTCTATATACAACATCATGTCATCCATCTACAAATAATGACAATTTGACATCTTTCTTTTTTCTTGTCTGATTGCTGTGACTAGAACTTCTAGTACTGTGATGAATGAGTGGTGAAAGTAGATAACCCTGACTTGTTCCTGTTCTTAAGGAGAATGCTTGTAGTTTTTTTCCATTGAGTATGATGTTGGCTGTGGGTTTGTCATATATGGCCTTTATTATGTTCAGGTATGTTCCTTCTACTCCCACTTTGCTGAGAGGTTTTATCATAAACGAGTGCTGGTTTTATCAAATACTTTTTCTGCATCTTTGATAAGATCATATAATTTTTATTCTTTATTTTGTTTATGTGGTATGTCATGGTTATTGTTTTCAGATATTATACCAATCATTCTGTAATGAGTCTTACTTGACTATGCTGTATGAACTTTTTAATGTATTGCTGGGTTTGGCTTGTTAACATTTTATTGAGGATTTTAGCATTTATGTTCATCTGGTTTTGGAATCAGGATAATGCTGGCATCAAAACATGAGCTTGGGAAGCTTCCTTTCTCTTGAATTTTTTGGAATAGTTTGAGAAAGATAAATGTTAGTTCTTCTTTGAATGTTTGGTAAAATTTACCTGTAAAGCTATTGGATCCAAGCCTTTTAGTCTATCTAGTATTAAATTATAAATTTATAGAGTTTTAGAAATGCTAAAAATTATAAAAATTATCTGACTAATTTCCTCATTTTACATATGAGGAAATAAATGCCTTAACATTTATTGTGTCTCCATGGAAACTGATCTGGGGTGTCTCCATGGCAACTGGACTGGCATGTATCCATGGGAGCTAGATTGGGGTGTCTCCATGAAAACTGGTCTGGGGTGTCTCCATGGCACTGGTCTGGAGTGTACCCATGGCAACTGGTATGGAGTGTCTCCATGGGAACTTGTCTGGGGTGTCTACCTGAGTACTAGTCGGGGTTGACTCCATGGGAACTGGTTTGGGGGTGTCTCCATAAGAGCTGGAGTAGGGTGTCTCTTTGGGAACTGGTCTGGGGTGTCTCCATGGCAACTGGACAGGGGTGTCACCATGGGAGCTAGACTGGGGTGTCTCCATCGGAGCTGGACTGGGATGTCTCCAGGGGAACTGGTCTGGGGTGCCTCAATGGCAACTGGAAAGGGATGTTTCCATGGGGGCTAGACGGGGGTGTTTCCATGGGAGGTAGACAAGGGTGGATCCATGGGATCTGGTCTGGGGTTTCTCCATGGCAACTGACAGGGGTGTCTCCATGGCAACTGGTATGGGGTGTCTCCTTGTTAACTTGTCTGGGGTGTCTCCATCAGTACTGATCTGGGGTGTCTCCATGGGAACTGGTCTGGGCTGTCACCATGGCAACTGGACAGGGTTGTCTCCATGAGAACTTGTCTCCATGGCAACTACTCTCGGGTGTCTACTTGAGTACTGGACTGGGGTGTCTCCATGGGAACTGGTCTGGGGTGTCTCCATGGCAACTGGACTGGTATGTTTCCTTGAGAGCCAGACTGGGGTGTCTCCATGGCAACTGGTATGGGGTGTCGCCATGGGAACCTGTCTGGGTTGTCTCCATGAGTACTGGTCTGGGGTGTCTCCATGGGAACTGGAATGGCAAGTCTTCCTGGCAACTGGTATGGGATGTATCCATGGCAACTGGTTTGGGGTGTCTCCATAGGAACTTGTCTGGCGTGTCTCCATGAGTACTGGTCGGGGGGGGTCTCAATGAAAACTGATCTGGGGGTTTCTCAATGGGAGCTTGTCTGGGGTGTCTCCATGGAAGCTGGTCTGGTATGTCTCCATTGGAGCTGGTCTTGGGTGGCTCCACAGAAACTGGTCTGGGGTGTCTCCATGAGAAATGGTCAGGGGTGTCTACATGAAAACTCTTCTTCAGGGTTTCCATGGGAACTGGTATGGAGTGTCTCCATGGGAACTAGTCTGGGGTGTCTCCATTAGAACTGAACTAGTCTGGGTGGTCTCCATGGGAACTAGACTGGAGTTTCTCCAGGGATACTGGCCAGGAGTGACTCCATGGGAACTGGCCGGGGGTGTCTCTGTGAGAACTGGTCTGGGGTGTCTCCGTGGGAACTGGTCTGCAGTGTCTACATGGAAACTGGTCTGGGGTGTGTCCATGGGAACTGGCCTCAGTGTCTACATGGGAGCTGGCCTGGGGTGTATCCATGGCAACGGGACAGGGGTGTCTACATAGGAGCTAGACTGGGGTGTCTCCATTGGAACTGGTCTGGGGGTGTCTCCATGACAACTGGTCTGGGGTGTCTCCATGGCAACTGCTATAGGCATCTTCATGGGAGCTAGACTGGGGTGTCTCCATTGGAACTGGTCTGGGGGTGTCTCCATGACAACTGGTCTGGGGTGTCTCCATGGCAACTGTTATAGGCATCTCCATGGGAGCTAGACTGGGGTGTCTCCATTAGTACTCCTCTGGGGTGTCTCCTTGGGAACTGGCCTGTCTCCATGGGAGCTTGCTTGGGGTGTCTCCATGGGAACTGACCAGGGGTGTCTCCATGGGAAGTGGTCTGTGATGCCTCCATGGGAACTCGTCTAGTGGTGTCTCCATGAGAACAGGTCTGGAATGACATCATAGGAACTGGTACAGGGTGTATCTATGGGAGCTAGCATGGGGGTGTCTCCATGGGAGCTGGTCACGGGTGTCTCCATATGAGCTGGCCTGGGGTGTTTCCATGGGAACTGGCCTAGGGTGTCTCCATGCAAGCTGGTCTGCAGTGTCTCCATGGGAAATGGACAGGGGTGTCTCCTTGAGAGCTAGACTAGGGTTTCTCCATGGGAACTGGTCTGGGGTGTCTCAGTGGCAACTGGTCAGGGGATCTCCATGGCAATGGGTATGTGGTGTCTCCATGAGAACATGCCTGGGCTGTCTCCATGGCAAATGATGCGGGGTGTCTCCACGGCAACTGATATAGGGTGTCTCCATGGAAAATTGTCTGGGGTCTCTCCATGAGTACTGGTCTGGTGTGTCTCCATGGGAAACTGGTCTGGAGGTGTCTCAATGCGAGCTGGACTGGGGTGTCTCCATGGTAACTGGACTGGTGTGTTTCCATGGGAGCTAGACTGTGGTGTCTCCATAGGTACTAGTCTGGGGTATCTCCATGACAACTGGTCAGGGGTGTCTTCATAGAAACTTATCTGAAGTGTCTCAATTAGTACTGGTCTGGGGTTTCTCCATGAGTATTGGTCTGGGGTGTCTAAATGGGAACTGGTCTGGGGTGTCACCATGGGAACTTGTCTGGGGTGTCTCCATGAGTACTTGTCTGAATGTCTGTATGGGAACTGGTCTGTGGATGTCTCCATGGGAGCTGGACTGGGGTGTCTCCATGGGAACTGGTCTGGGGTAGCTCCATGGAAACTGGACATGGGTATCTCCATGGGAACTAGACTGGGGTGTCTCCATGAGGACTGGTTTGGAGTGTCTCCATGGGAACTTGTCTCGTGTGTCTCCATGGAAATTCGTCTTGGGTGTCTTCATGGCAACTGGGCAGGGGTGTCTCTATGGGAGCTACACTGGGGTGTCTCCATGGGAAATGGTCTGTGGTGTCTCTATGGCAAGTGGTCTAGGGTGTCTCCATGGTAACTGGTAAGGGGTGTCTCCATGGGAACTTCTCTGGGGTGTCTCCATGAGTACTGGTTTAGAGTGTCTCTATGAGAACTGGTCTGGGGGTGTCTCCATGGGAACTGTTCCGGGGTGTTTCCATGGCAACTGGTATAGGGTGTCTCCATAGGAACTTCTCTGGGGTTTCTCCATGACTACTGGCCTGGGGTGTTACCATGGAAAAGACTGACATGTCTCCATGGGAGCTAGACTGGTGTGTCTCCATGGAAACTGGTCTGGGGTGTCCACAGGGCAACTGGTCGGGGGTGTCTCCATGGCAATTGGTATGGCTGTCACTATGGAAACTTGTCTGGGGTGTCTCTATGAGTACTGGGGTCTGGGGTGTCTCCATTGGAACTGGTCTGGGCTTGCTCCATGGCAACTGGTCTGTGGTGTCTTATGGCAACTGGTATGGGCTGTCTCCATGGGAACTTGTCTGGGGAGTCTCCATGAGTACTAGTCTGGGGTGTCTCCATGGGAACTGCTCTGGGGGTGTCTCCATGGTAGCTGGACTGGGGTGTCTCCATGGGAATTGGTCTGGGGTGCCTCGATGGCAACTGGACAGGAGTATTTCCATGGGAGCTAGACTGGGGTGTCTCCATGGGAACTGGTCTGGGGTTTCTCCATGACAACTGGACAGGGGTGTCTCCATGTGAGATACACTTGTGTGTCTCCATGGGAACTGGTCTGGGGTTTCTCCATGGTAACTTGTATGGGATGTCTCCATGGCAACTGGTACGGGGTGTCTCCATGTTAACTTCTGGGGTGTCTCCATCAGTACTGGTCTGGGGTGTCTCCATTGGAACTGGTCTGGGGGTTGTCTATGGAGCTGGACAAGGGTATCTGCATGGCAACTGGATAAGGTTGTCTCCATTGGAAATTGTCTTTAGTGTCTCCATGGCAAGTGGTCTGGTGTGTCTCCATGGCAACTGGAATGAGGTGTCTCCATGGGAACTAGTCTCAGTTGTCTGCATGAGTAACTTGTATGGGATGTCTCCATGGCAACTGGTATGGGGTGTCTCTATTTTAACTTTTCTGGGGTGTCTCCATCAGTACTGGTCTGTGGTGTGTCAATAGCAACTGGTCTGGGAGTGTGTCCATGGAGCTGGACAAGGGTGTCTCCATGGGAACTGGTCTTGGGTGTCTCCATGGCAACTGGACAGTGTTGTCTCCATGGGAACTTGTCTAGTGTTTCTCCATGGAAACTGGTCTGGTGTGTCTCCATGGCAACTGGTATGGGGAGTCTACATGGGAACTAGTCTCCGGTTTCTCCATGAGTACTGGTCTGGGGTGTCTCCGTGGCAACTGGTCAGGGGCATCTCCATGG
Organism: Nyctalus aviator; assembly: GCA_036971965.1. Lineage (NCBI taxonomy): Eukaryota > Metazoa > Chordata > Mammalia > Chiroptera > Vespertilionidae > Nyctalus > Nyctalus aviator. The sequence goes on along the minus strand of JAPZQD010000055.1, from coordinate 16,584 downwards.
CAACTGGTCTGGGGTGTCTCCATGAGTACTGGTCTGGGGTGTCTCCATTGGAACTGGTCTCGGGTGTCTCCATGAGTACTGGTCTGGGGTGTCTCCATGGGAACTGGTCTGGTGCTCCATGGCAACTGGACAGGAGTGTTCCCATGGCAACTGGTCTGGTGTGTCTCCAGGGGAACTGGTCTCGGTGCTCCATGGTCTCTGGACAGGATTGTTTCCATGTCAACTGGTCTGGGGTGTATTCATGGGAACTGGTTTGGGGTGTCTCCATGGGAACTGGTCTGGGGTGTCTCCATGAGTACTGGTCTGGGGTGTCTCCATGGGAACTGTTCTTGTGTGTAGCCATGAGTATTGGTCTGGGGTGTCTCCATTGGAACTCGTTCAGGGTGTCTCCATGGGAACTGGACTGGTATGTTTCCTTGAGAGCCAGACTGGGGTGTCTCCATGGCAACTGGTATGGGGTGTCTCCATGGGAACTAGTCTGCGGTGTCTCCATGGCAACTGGTATGGAGTGCCTCCATGGGAACTAGTCTCGGGTTTATGCATGAGTACTGGTCTGGTGAGTCTCCATGGGAACTATTCTTGTTGTCTCCATGACTACTGGTCTGGAGTGTCTCCATGGGTACTGATCTGGGGTGTATCCATGGCAACTGGACAGGCATGTTTCCATGAGAAGTTATCTGGGGTGTCTGTATGGGAACTTGTTTGGGGTGTTTCCATGGGAACTGGTCTGGGGTGTCTCCATGGGAACTAGTCTGTGGTGTCTCTATGAGTACTGGTCTGGGGTGTCTCTATGGATCTGGTCTGGGTTGTCTGCTTGTGATCCGGTCTGGGATGGCTCCATGAGTACTGGTCTGGGTTGTCTCCATGGGAACTGGTCTGGGGTGTCTCCATGGGAACTGGTCTTGGGTGTCTCCATGAGTACTGGTCTGGGGTGTCTCCATTGCAACTGTATCGGGTGTCCCCATGGGAACCAGTCTCGGGTGTCTCCATGAGTACTGGTATGGGGTGTCTCCATGGGAAATGATCTTGGGTGTCTCCATGGGAACTGGTATTGGGTGTCTCCATGGGAACTGGTCTGAAATCTTCAAGGGAGCTGGCCTAGGTTGTCTCCATGGCAACTGGTCTAGGGTGTCTCCATGGCAACTGGTATGGGGTGTCTCAATGGGAGTTTGGGGTGTCTGCATGGAAGCTGGTCTGGTATTTCTCAATTGGAGCTGGCCTTGGCATCTCCACAGGAACTGGTCTGGGGTGGCTCCATGGGAACTGGTCAGGGGTGTTTCCGTGAAAACTCTTCTTCAGTGTTTCCATGGGAGCTGCTCTGGGGTGTCTCCATGGGATCTGGCCTGTTGTGCCTCCATGGGAACTGGTCTGGGGTGTCTCCATGGGAACTGCTCTTGGGTGTCTACATAGGAAGTGATCTGGGGTGTCTCCTTGGCAATTGGACTCGAGTGTTTCCATGGCAAGTGGTATGGGGTGTCTCCCTGGGAACTAGTCTAGAGTGTCTCCATGAGTACTGGTCTGGGGTGTCTCCATGGAAACTGGTCTTGGTTGTCTCCATGAGTACTGGTCTGGGGTTTCTCCATGGGAACTTGTTCGGGGTATCTCCATCGGAACTGGTCTGGGGTATCTCCATGGAAACTGGACTGGCATGTTTCCATGGCAACTGGTATGGGGTGTCTGCATTGGAACTGGTTTGGGGTGTATCCAAGGCAACTGGTCTGGTGTGTATCCTTGGGAACTAGTCTCAGGTGTCTCCATGAGTACTGGTCTGAGGAGTCTGCATGGGAACTGGTCTTGGGTGTTTCCATGAGAACTGGTCTGTGGTGTCTCCATGGGAACTGGTCACGGGCGTCAACATCAGTACTGATCTGGGGTGTCTACATGGGAACTGCTCTGGGGTGTCTACATGGGAAGTGGTCTGGAGTGTCTCCTTGGCAACTGGACTGGAGTGTTTCTATAGCAACTGGTGTTGGGTGTCTCCATGGGAACTGGAGTAGGGTGTCTCCATGGAACTGGTCTGGGTTTTCTCCATTGGAACTTGTCTTCATGGCAACTGGACTGGCATGTTTCCATGGCAACTAGTATGGGGTGTCTCTATGGGAAGTAGTCTCGGGTATCTCAGTGAGTACTGCACTGGGGTGTCCATGGGAAGTGGTCTAGGGTGTCTCCATGGCAACTTGACTGGCATGTCTCCATGGCAACTGGTATGGGGTGTCTGCATGGCAACTGATATGTGGTGTCTCCATGAGAACTAGTCTCGGGTGTCTCCATGAGTACTGTTTTCGGGTGTCTCCATGGGAACTGGTCTAGGGTGTCTCCATGGCATTTGGACTGGTGTGTTTCCATGGAAGGCAGACTGTGGTATCTACATGGGTACTGGTGTGGGGTGATTCCAAGGCAACTGGTTTGGGGTGTCTCCAAGGGAACTAGTCTCGGATGTCTGCATAAGTACTGGTATGGGTTGTCTCCATGGGAACTGGTCTGAGGTGTCTCCATGGGAACTGTTCTGGTGTGTATCCATGGCAACTGGACTGGAAGTTTTCATTGCAATTGGACTAGGGTGTCTCCATGGGAACTGGTCTGGGTTTTCTCCATTGGCACTTGTCTGGAGTGTCTCCATGGCAACTGTACTGGCGTGTTCCCATGGCAACTGGTATGGGGTGTCTCCATGGAAACTAGTCTCCAGTGTCTCCATGAGTACTGGTGGGGGTGTCTCCATGGAAACTGTCTGGGGTGTATCCATGGAAGCTGGACTGGAAGTTTCCATAGCAACTGGCCTAGGGTGTCTCCATGGTAACTGGTCTGGGTTTTCTCCATTGGCACTTGTCTGGGGTATCTCCATGGCAACTGGACTGGCATGTTTCCATGGCAACTGGTATGGGGTTTCTCCATGGGAACTAGTCTCGGATATCTCCATGAGTACTGGTCTGGGGTGTCTCCATGGGAACTGGTCTGGGGTGTTTCCATACCAACTCGACTGGCATGTTTCCATGGCAACTGGTATGGGGTGTCTGCATGGCAACTGATATGTGGTGTCTCCATGGGAATTTGTCTCGGGTATTCATGAGTACTGTTCTGGGGTGTCTCAATGGGAACTGGTTTGGGTGACTCCATAGGAACTGGTCTGGTGTGTCTCCATGCCAACTGTACTGGCGTGTTCCCATGGTAACTGGTATGGGGTGTCTCCATGGAAACTAGTCTCCAGTGTCTCCATGAGTACTGGTTGGGGTGTCTCCATGAAAACTGGTCTGGGGTGTCTCCTTGGCAACTGAACTGGCGTGTTTCCATTGCAACTTGTCTGGGGTGTCTCCCTAGGATCTGGTCTGGGGTTCCTAGATGGCAACGCGATTGGCATGTTTCCATGGCAACTGTTATGGGTGTCTCCATGGGAACTACTCTCGGGTTGCTCCATGAGTACTGGTCTGGGGTGTCTCCATGGAAACTTGACTAGTGTGTTTCCATGGGAGCCAGACTGGGGTGTCTCCATGGGCACTGGTGTGGGGTGATTCCTTGGCAACTGGTTTGGGGTGTCACCAAGTGTACTAGTCTAGGGAGTCTGCATAAGTACTGGTCTGGCTTTTCTCCACGGGAACTTGTCTGGGGTTTTTCCATGGGAACTTTTCTGGATGTATACATGGCAACTGGACTGGAAGTTTACATTGCAACTGGCCTAGAGTTTCTCCATGGGAACTTGTCTGTGTTTTCTCCATGGGAACTGGTCTGGGGTGTCTCCATGGCAACTGGACTGGCATCTTTCTATGTCAACTGGTATGGGTTGTCTATTTGGGAACTAGTCTCTGGTATTGACATGAGTACTGCTCTGGCGTGTCTCTATAGGAACTGGTCTGGGGTGTCTCCATGGCAACGGGACTGGCATGTTTCCATGTCAACTGGTATGGGTTGTCTATTTGGGAACTAGTCTCTGCTATTGACATGAGTACTGCTCTGGGGTCTCCATGGGAACTGGTCTGGGGTTTCTAGATGGCAATGGGACTGGCATGTTTCCATGGCAACTGGTACGGGTGTCTCCATGGTAACTTGTCTCGGGTTTCTCCATGAGTATTTGTCTGGAATGTCTCCATGGCAACTTGACTGGCGTGTTTCCATGGGAGCCAGACTGTTGTGTCTCCATGGGTGATTCCATGGCAACTGGTTTGGGGTGTTTACAAGGGAACTAGTCTAGGGTGTATGCATAAGTACTGGTCTGGGTTGTCTCCATGGGAACTGGTCTGGGGTGTTTCCATGGGAACTTGTCTGGGGTGTATCCATGGCAACTGGACTGGAAGTTTACATTGCAACTGGCCTAGGGTTTCTCCATGGGAACTTGTCTGGGTTTCCTCCATAGGAACTGGTATGGGGTGTCTCCATGGGAACTAATCTCGGGTATCTCCATGAGTACTGGTCTGGGGTGTATCCATGACAACTGGACTGGAAGTTTCCATTGCAATGGCCTAGGGTGTCTCCATGGGAACTGGTCTGGAGTGTCTCCATTGCAACTGGACTGGCTTGTTTCCATGGCAAACGGTATGAGGTGTCTGCATGGCAAATGATATGTGGTGTCTCCATGTGAACTAGTCTCGGGTGTCTCCATGAGTACTGTTCTGGGCTGTCTCTGTGGTAAATGGTCTGGGGTGTCTCCTTGGGAACTGATCTGGGGTGTTTCCATGGGATATGGTATGCGGTGTCTCCATTGGAACTAGATTTGTGTGTCTCCATGAGTACTGCTCTGGTGTGTTTCCATGGTAACTGGTCTGGGGTGTATCCATGGCAACTGGACTGGAAGTTTCCATTGCAACTGGCCTAGAGTTTCTCCATGGGAACTTGTCTGTGTTTTCTCCATGGGAACTGGTCTGGGGTGTCTCCATGGCAACTGGACTGGCATGTTTCCATGTCAACTGGTATGGGTTGTCTATTTGGGAACTAGTCTCTGGTATTGACATGAGTACTGCTCTGGCGTGTCTCCATGGGAACTGGTCTGGGGTTTCTAGATGGCAATGGGACTGGCATGTTTCCATGGCAACTGGTATGGGTGTCTCCATGGTAATTTGTCTCGGGTTTCTCCATGAGTATTGGTCTGGAATGTCTCCATGGCAACTTGACTGGCGTGTTTCCATGGGAGCCAGTCTGTTGTGTCTCCATGGGTACTGGTGTGGGGTGATTCATGGCAACTGGTTTGGGTTGTCTCCAAGGGAACTAGTCTCAGGTGTCTGCATAAGTACTGGTCTGGGTTGTCTCTATGGCAAATGGTCTGGGGTTTTTCCATGGGAACTGGTCTGGTCTGTATCCATGGCAACAGGACTGGAAGTTTTCATTGCAATTGGACTAGAGTGTCTCCATGGGAACTGGCCTGGGTTTCTCCATGGGAACTAGTCTCGGGTATGTCCATGAGTACTGGTCTGTGGTGTCTCCATGGGAACTTATTTGGGGTGTCTCCATGGCAAATGGACTGGCATGTTTTCATGGCAACTGGTATGAGGTTTCTCCATGGGAACTAGTCTTTGGTGTCTCCATGAGTACTGTTCTGGGCTGTCTCTATGGGATCTGGTCTGGCGTGTCTCCATGGGAACTGGTCTGGGGTATCTCCAGGGCAATTGTATTGGCGTGTTTCCATTTCAACTTGTCTGGGGTGTCACCATAGGAACTGGTCTGGGGCTCCTAGATGTCAATGGGACTGGCATGTTTCCATGGCAACTGGTATGGGTGTCTCCATGTGAAGTTGTTTTGGGTTTCTCCATGAGTATTGGTCTGGGGTGTCTGAATGGGAACTGTTCTATGGGTGTCTCCATGGGAGCTGGACTGGGGTGTATCCATGAGTACTGGTTTGGGGTGTCTCCATGAGATCTTGTCTCTGGTGTCTCCATGGAAGCTGGTCTGGACTGTCTCCATGGACACTGGACAGGGTTGTCTCCATGGGAGCAACACTGGGGTGTTTCCATGAGTACTGGTCTGGATTTCTCCATGGGAACTAGTCTGGGGGTGTCTCCATGATAGCTGGACTGGGGTGTCTCCATGGGAACTGGTCTGGGATAGCTCCATGGCAGTATGACAAGGGTGTGTCCCTGGGAGCTAGACTGGGATGTCTCCATGAGTACTGGTTTGGGGTGCCTCCATGAGAACTGGTCTGGGGTGTCTCCATGGGAACTTGTCTGAGGTGACTCCATGGTATCTAGACTAGGGTGTCTCCATGGGAACTGACCAGGGGTGTCTCCATGGGAAGTGGTCTGTGATGCCTCCATGGGAACTTGTCTGGGGTGTCTCCATGGGAACAGGTCTTGGGTGTGTTCATGGGAACTGGTATGGCATGTATCTATGGGGGCTGGCCTTGGGGTGTCTCTATGGGAGCTGTTCAGGGGTGTCTCCATTTGAGCTGGCCTGGGGTGTTTCCATGGGAACTGGACAGATGTTTCTCCTTGGGATCTAGACTGGGGTGTCTCCATGAAACTGGTTCTGGGGTGTCTCCATGGCAACTGGTTTGTGGTGTCTCCATGGCAACTGGTCTGTGGTGTCTCTTTGGCAACTGGTATGGGGTATCTCCATGGGAACTTGTCTGGGGTATCTCCATGAATACTGGTCATGTGTCTTCATGAAAACTGGTCAGGGGGTGTCTCCATGGGAACTTTACAGGGGTGTTTCCAAGGGTAGTCTGGTGTCTCCATGGCAACTGGATAGGAGCTTCTCCTTGGGAGCTAGACTGGGGTGTCTCCATGGGAACTTGTCTGGGGGTGTTTCCATGGCAACTGGTCTGGGTTGTCTCCATGGAAACTGGTATGTTGTGTCTCCATAAGAACATGCCTGGGGTGTCTCCATGGCAAATGATCTGGGATGTCTGCATGGAAACCAATATGGATTTTCCCCAATTGAACTTCTCTGAGGTATCTCCATGAGTACTGGTCTGGTATGTCTCCATGGCAACTGGTCTTGGGTAGCTCCATGGCAACTGGACAAGGGTGTCTCCAAGGGAACTAGACTGGGATGTAACCATGAATACTGGTTTGGGTGTCTCCATGGGAACTTGTCTGGTGTGTCTCCATGGGAACTTGTCTGGTGTGTCTCCATGGAAACTGGTCTGGGGTGTCTCCATGGCAACTGGCCAGGGGTGACTCCATGAGAACTGGTCTGAGGTGTCTCCATGGGAACTTGTCTGGGGTGACTCCATGGGATCTAGACTAGGGTGTCTCCATGGGAACTGACCAGCGGTGTCTCCATGGGAAGTGGTCACTGATGCCTCCATGGGAACTCTTCTGGGATGTCTCCATGGGAACACTCTGGAATGTCTTCATGGGAACTGGTCTGGAGTCTATCTATTGGAGCTGGCCTGGTGGTGTCTCCAATGGGAGCAGGTCTGGGGTGTCTCCATAGGAACTGGTCTGGGGTGTCTCCATAGCAACTGGTCTGTTGTGTCTCCATGGCAACTGGTCTGGGGTGTCTCTTTGGCAACTGGTATGGGCTGTCTCCATGGGAAGTTGTCTGGGGTGTCTCAGTGAGTACTTGTCTAGGGTGTCTTCATGGAAACTGGTCAGGGGGTGTCTCCCTGGGATCTGGACTCAGGTGTCTCCATGGGAACTCATCTAGGGTGTCTCCATGGCAACTGGTATATGGTGTCTCCATAGGAACTTCTCTGGGTTATATCCATGACTACTGGTCTGGGTTGTCTCCATGGGAATTGATCTGGGGATTTCTCAATAGGAGCTGGACTTGGGTGTCTCCATGGGAACTTGTCTGTGGTTTTTCCATGGCAACTGGACAGGGGTGTGTCCATGGAAGCTAGAATGGGGTGTCTCAATGGGAACCGATCTGGTTTTTTTCCAAGGCAACTGGTATGTAGTGTCTTCATGTCAACTGGTATGAGGTGTCTCCATGGCAACTGGTCTGGGGTGTCTCCATGACAACTGGTCTTGGGTGTCTCCATGGCAACTGGCATAGCGTTTCCATGGAAACTTGTCTGGGGTGTCTCTATGAGTACTGGTCTGGATTATCTGAATGGGAACTAGTCTGTGGGTATCTCCATGGGAGCTGGACTGGGGTGTCTCCATGAATACTCGTCTGGATGTCTTCATGGGAACTGGTCTGGGTGTGTCTCCATGGGAGCTGGACTGAGGTATCTCCTTGGCAGCTTTTCTGGGGTAGCTCCATGGCAACTGGAGAAGGGTGTCTCCAAGGGAACTAGACTGGGGTGTATCCATGAGTACTGGTTTGGAGTGTCTCCATGGGAAGTTGTCTGGGGTGTCTCCATGTTAACTGGTCTGGGGTATCTCCATTGCAACTGGTCTGGGGTAGCTCCATGGCAAGTGGTCTGGGGTAGCTCCATGGCAACTGGAAAAGGGTGTCTCCAAGGGAAGTAGACGGAGGTGTATCCATGAGTACTGGTTTGGGGTGCCTCCCTGGGAACTTGTCTCTGATGTCTCCAGGGAAACTGGTCTGGGGTGTCTCCATTGCATCTGCTATGGGCGTCTCCATGGAAATTTGGAGTGACTCCATGAGTACTGGTCTTGGGTGTCTTAATGGGAACTGGTCTGTGGGTGTCTCCATGGGATCTGGATTGGGGTGTCTCCATGGTAAATGAGCATGGTAAATGAGTGTGCATTTGAATAATGGTTAAAATTTTTAGAGTAATAATTGGAATACTTTTAAAAATATATTTTATTGATTTTTTACAGAGGAAGGGAGAGGAATAGCAAGTTAGAAACATAGATTAGAGAGGAACATTGATCAGCTGCCTCCTGCCAAACCCCCACTGGGGATGTGCCTGCAACCAAGGTACATGCCCTTGACTGGAATGGAACCCAGGACCCTTCAGTCCGCAGGCCTACGCTGTATCCACTGAGCCAAACCAGTCTTGGCTGGAATACTTCTTAGAAGGAATACATTTCTGAAATATGTGGGTACTGTTTGATTTAAAGTAAGGTTTTTGTCTTAGATGTCAGTGTAATAACAAACTTAGAAACTGCCTGCATCTTTTGTTTTCCTTTGATAAATTGGATTAGCTTTTATTTTCAAGGAGAAAAATGTCTTCAAGGAGACTGTTATTTGTTGGGTATTTACAAAAGTTATTTCTTTTGTAGAGGGCCAAGAGAAAAAGTGTAGGAGTGTTAAGTCCCTAGATAAGAGGAAGTTTGGTTTCTTTTATTACTGATAATCATTGGTGATCTAAGGATTAAAGTCTTATAAGTTTTTTCCTACTCTTCCTTTCCATTCCCCATAAGAGACCTCATAGGAGCAGTTGGAAATTATTACCTGGACTCTTATGATCTAATTTTTGAAATTCATTCCATCAGTTTCTTTATTCTGCAGCATGTAGAAGAAAGGAGCACAATTCTGGGATAGAACAAATAAGAATAACATTAAATAACAATGAGTCTGGCTTATAGTAGATGCTCAATAAAGAACTGTTAAAGAAATGAATGGGATAACTTGTTTGTATATATAGTTAAGGCTAGTTTTTACAGGATGGATTTTCTCCTTTTGCTCTAGGAAAGATTTTTGTGCTGTATATAAAGGAAAGAGAAACATGTCTTTAACCTTTAGAACTATACATCAGAAGCTTAGAAATCAGGTTACTTTAGTGTCATGCTAAGAATTATCCAGCAGGACTTATGGAGATCTAATGATTATTCTTTAATGATTTTGAAGGTATCTTTACTGTGCTTGGCTTAAGGACTTTATTTTTTAATTTTTTCTTTTATTATTATTATTTTTTATATTTTATTTTTTTACATATTTTATTGATTTTTTTGCCCCCCTCCCTCCCTTCCACACATCCCCTCCCTCCCCAGAGTTTTATGCCCATTGGTTGTACTTATATGCATGTATACAAGTCCTTCAGTTGATCTATTATCTCCCCCAGATCCTCCCCCCTTCCCTGCTGAAATTTGACAATCTGCTTGTTGCTTTACTATCTCTATATCTATCTTTTGGTTCATCAGTTTATAATGATCTTTATTATCCACAAATGAGTGAGGTCATGTGGTGTTTCTCTTTCATTGATTGGCTTATTTCACTCAGCATGATGTTCTCCAATTCCATCCAGGTTGCTGCAAAAGATGAGAATTCCTTCTTTTTTATGGCAGCATAGTATTCCATTGTGTAGATGTACCATGGTTTTTGGATCCAATCATCTGCTGATGGGCACCTAGGCTGTTTCCAAATTCTGGCTATTGTAGATTGTGCTGCTATGAACATAGGGGTGCATATATCCTTTCTGATTGGTGTTTTTAGCTTCTTGGGATATATTCCTAGGAGTGGGATTACTGGGTCAAATGGGAGTTCCATTTTCAGTTTTTTGAGGAAACTCCACACCGTTTTCCACAGTGGTTGCACCAGTCTGTATTCCTACCAGCAGTGCACGAGGGTTCCTTTTTCTCCGCAACCTCGCCAACACTTGTCGTTTGTTGTTTTGTTGATGTTGGCCATTCTGACAGGTGTGAGATGGTACCGCATTGTTGTTTTGATTTGCATCTCTCGGATAATTAGTGACTTTGAGCATGATTTCATGTGCCTTTTGGCCTTCCTTCTGTCTTCCTTTGAGAATATTATATTTAGGTCCATTGCCCATTTTTTAATTGGATCATTCATCTTCCTTTTATTTAGTTCTATCAGCTGTCTGTAGATGTTGGAGATTAAACCTTTATCAGTGGTGTTATTTGCAAATATGTTCTCCCAGACTGTGGGCTTTCTTGTTGTTTTGTTGATGGTTTCTTTTGCTGTAAAAAAAAAGGTTTTATTTTGATGTAGTCCCATTTGTTTATTTTCTCTTTAGCTTCCATTGCCCTAGGGGCAGTATCAGAGAAGAAGTTCTTTTGGCATACGTCTGAGATTTTGCTGCCTGTGGATGCTTCTAGTATTTTTATGGTTTCCCGTCTGATGTTTAAGTCCTGTATCCATTTCGAGTTTATTTTTGTGTATGGTGTAAGTTGGTGATCTAGTTTCATTCTTTTGCATGTGTCTGCCCAATTTTCCCAACACCATTTATTGAAGAAACTATCTTGACTCCATTGTATATTCATGCCTCCTTTGTCAAATATTAATTGAGCATAGTGATTTGGGTTGATATCTGGGTTCTCGATTCGATTCCATTGATCTATATGTCTGTTCTTGTGCCAGTACCAGGCTGTTTTGCGAACAGTGGCTTTGTAATACAGTTTGAAGTCTGGTATTGAGATCCCTCCTACTTTATTCTTCTTCCTCAGGATTGCTGTGGCTATTCGGGGTCTTTAATTGTTCCAAATGAATTTTTGGGGAGTTCTTTCTAGGTCAGTGAAATATGCCTTTGGTATTTTAATGGGGAGTGCATTGAACCTATAGATTGCTTTAGGAAGTATGGACATTTTGATGATGTTGATTCTATCAATCCATGAACATGGTATGTTCTTCCATCTCCTTACATCTTCCTCTATCTCTTTTTTCAGTGTCGTGTTGTTTTCCACATATAGGTCCTTTACTTCCTTAGTTAAATTTATTCCTAGGTATCTTATTTTTTTTGGTGCGATGGTAAATGGAATTGCTTCTTTAGTCTCTGTTTCTGTAGTTTCACTGTTGGTGTATAGAAATGCCATGGATTTCTTGGCATTAATTTTGTATCCTGCTACATTGCCAAATTCATTTATTAAGTCAATTAGTTTTTTAATGGAGTCTTTTGGTTTTTTTATGTACAATAACATGTCATCTGCAAATAAAGAGAACTTTACTTCTTCTTTTCCAATTTGGATGCCTTTTATTTCCTCCTCTTGTCTAATTGCAATGGCTAGTACTTCCAGTACTACGTCAAACAGGAGTGGCGAGAGTGGGCATCCCTGTCTTGTTCCTGTTCTTAGAGGGAATGGTTTTAGTTTTTGCCCATTGAGTATAATGTTGGCTGTGGGTTTATCATATATAGCTTTTATTATGTTGAGGTATGATCCTTGTACTCCCACCTTGTTAAGAGTTTTTATCAGGAAAGGGTGTTGGATTTTATCAAATGCTTTTTCTGCACCTATTGATATGACGATATGATTTTTATCTTTCAATTTGTTTATGTGATGTATCACATTTATTGATTTGCGGATATTGAACCATCCTTGCATTCCTGGAATAAATCCTACTTGTTCATGGTGTATGATCTTTGTGATGCTCTGCTGGAGTCAATTTGCTAGAATTTTGTTGAGGATTTTGGCATCTATGTTCATGAGGGATATTGGCCTGTAATTCTCTTTCATTGAGTTATCTTTATCTGGTTTTGGTATTAGGGTGATGCTGGCTTCATAGAAGGAGTTTGGAAGTGTTCCTTCCTCTTGGATTTTTTGGAATAGTCTGAGGAGGATAGGTTTTAGTTCTTCCTTGAATGTTTGGTAAAACTCTCCTGTGAAGCCATCTGGCCCTGGGCTTTTGTTTGCTGGAAGCTTTTTGATGACTGTTTCAATTTCTTCCCAAGTTACTGGTCTATTGAGATTTTTAGATTCTTCCTGATTGAGTTTTGGAAGTTTGTATTTTTCTAGGAATATGTCCATTTCCTCCAGGTTGTTCAGTTTGTTGGAATAGAGTTGTTCATAGTATTTTGTAACAATCCATTGTATTTCGGTGGGGTCTGTTGTTATTTCACCTCTTTCATTTCTGATTTTGTTTATTTGGGTCCTCTCTCTTTGTTTCTTGGTTAGCCTGGCTAGAGGACCATCTATCTTGTTTAGTCTTTCAAAGAACCAGCTCTTGGTTTTGTTGATCTTATGTATTGTTTTTTTGGTCTCTATGTCATTTATATCCGCTCTGATTTTTGTTATTTCCTTCCTTCTGCTTACACTGGGCTTTTCTTGTTGCTCCTTTTCTAGCTCTTTGAGTTGTAGAGTTAGATCATCTGTTACCATTTTTTCTAGTCTTTTGCAATAGGCTTGTAAGGATATGAACTTCTCTCTCAAAACTGCTTTTGCTGTGTCCCATAGATTTTGGATTGTTGTGTTTTCATTGTCATTTGTTTCCAGGATGTTTTTAATTTCTTCCTTGATTTCTCTCGTAACCCAGTCCTTGTTTAATAGCATGCTGTTTAGTCTCCATGTGTTTGATTTCTTTGGAATATTTTTATTGTAGTTAATTTCCAGTTTTATGCCATTATGGTCTGAGAAGATACTTGATATGATTTCTATCTTCTTGAATTTGAAGAGACTTTGCCTATGTCCCAAAATGTGGTCTATCTTTGAGAATGTCCCATGTGCACTTGAGAAGAATGTATATTCTGTGGCTTTGGGGTGGAGTGTTCTGAAGATGTCAATTAATTCCACCTGGTCTAGTGAGTCATTTAGGCTTGATATTTCTTTGCTGATTTTTTGTTTAGATGATTTGTCAAAGGGTGACAGTGGGGTATTAAAATCTTCTACTATGATTGTATTGCTATTAATCTCTCTCTTAATGTCCTCCAGCAGTTTTTTTTTATGTATTTGGTTGCTCCTGTGTTGGGTGCGTATATATTTACCAGGGTTATTTCTTCTTGTTGGATTGTTCCCTTTAGTATTATGAAGTGGCCTTCATTATCTCTTATTATGTCCTTCACTCTGAGATCTAATTTGTCGGATATAAGTATTGCTACCCCCCGCTTTTTTTTCATTTCCATTTGCCTGGAAGACTTTTTCCCAATCCCTCCACCCTCAGTCTGTGTGCATCTTTTTTTCTGAGGTGGGTTTCTTGTAGACAACAGATGTATGGGTGTTGTTTTCTTATCCAATCTGTTACCCTATGTCTTTTGATTGGAGCATTTAATCCATTTACATTTAAGGTTATTATTGATAGGTACTCATTTGACACCATTTTTATTCTATACCTGTGTTCCTTCTTCACTTCCTATTTCTTTATTTTTACAGTAGACCCTTTAGTATTTCTTGCATTGCTGGTTTGGTGGAGATAAATTCCTTCAGTCTTTTTTTGTCTGTGAAGCTCCTGATTTCCCCTTCAATTTTGATTGATAGCCTTGTTGGGTACAGTATTCTTGGATTAAGACCCGTCCTTTGCATGATTTTGTATATTTCATCCCATTCCCTTCTGGCCTGATAAGTTTCTGTGGAGAAATCAGTTGCTAGTCTGATGGGGGTTCCTTTGTATGTAACTTTCTGTCTCTCTCTGGCTGCTTTTAAGATTCTTACTTTGTCGTTGTTGTTTGCCAATTTAATTATTATGTGCCTTGGAGTCTATCTTCTGGGATTCATTTTGCTTGGGACTCTGCGACTTATCTCAAGATAAGGATAAAGCTTCTAAGAATATAAACGTTACATAATATTGTACATAAAAACCCCAAAAGACTCCATTAAAAAACTAATTGACTTAATAAATGAATTTGGCAATGTAGCAGGATACAAAATTAATGCCAAGAAATCCATGGCATTTCTATACACCAACAGTGAAACTACAGAAACAGAGACTAAAGAAGCAATTCCATTTACCATCGCACCAAAAAAATTAAGATACCTAGGAATAAATTTAACTAAGGAAGTAAAGGACCTATATGTGGAAAACTACGCGACACTGAAAAAAGAGATAGAGGAAGATGTAAGGAGATGGAAGAACATACCATGTTCATGGATTGGTAGAATCAACATCGTCAAAATGTCCATACTTCCTAAAGCAATCTATAGGTTCAGTGCACTCCCCATTAAAATACCAGCGGCATATTTCACTGACCTAGGAAGAACTCTCCAAAAGTTCATTTGGAACAATTAAAGACCCCGAATAGCCACAGAAATCCTGAGAAAGAAGGGGTAAAGTAGGAGGGATCTCAATACCAGACTTCAAACTGTATATCAAAGCCACTGTTCGCAAAACAGCCTGGTACTGGCACAAGAACAGACATATAGATCAATGGAATCGAATCGAGAACCCAGATATCAACCCAAATCACTATGCTCAATTAATATTTGACAAAGGAGGCAGGAATATACAATGGAGTCATGATAGTTTGTTCAATAAATGGTGTTGGGAAAATTGGGCAGACACATGCAAAAGAATGAAACTAGATCACCAACTTACACCATACACAAAAATAAACTCAAAATGGATACAGGACTTAAACATCAGACGGGAAACCATAAAAATACTAGAAACAAAATCTCAGACGTATGCCAAAAGAACTTCTTCTCTGATACTGCCCCTAGGGCAATGGAAGCTAAAGAGAAAATAAACAAATGGGACTACATCAAAATAAAAAGCTTTTTTACAGCAAAAGAAACCATCAACAAAACAACAAGAAAGCCCACAGTCTGGGAGAACATATTTGCAAATAACACCACTGATAAAGGTTTAATCTCCAACATCTACAGACAGCTGATAGAACTAAATAAAAGGAAGATGTATGATCCAATTAAGAAATGGGCAATGGACCTAAATAGAATATTCTCAAAGGAAGACAGAAGGAAGGCCATAAGACACATGAAAACATGCTCAAAGTCATTAATTATCCGAGAGATGCAAATCAAAACAACAATGCGGTACCATCTCACAGCTGTCAGAATGGCCAACATCAACAAAACAACAAACGACAAGTGTTGGCGAGGTTGCGGAGAAAAAGGAACCCTCGTGCACTGCTGGTGGGAATGCAGACTGGTGCAACCACTGTGGAAAACGGTGTGGAGTTTCCTCAAAAAACTGAAAATGGAACTCCCATTTGACCCAGTAATCCCACTCCTAGGAATATATCCCAAGAAACTAGAAACACTAATCAGAAAGGATATATGCACCTGTATGTTCATAGCAGCACAATCTACAATAGCCAGAATTTGGAAACAGCCTAGGTGCCCATCAGCAGATGATTGGATCCAAAAACCATGGTACATCTACACAATGGAATACTATGCTGCCATAAAAAAGAAGGAATTCTCATCTTTTGCAGCAACCTGGATGGAATTGGAGAACATCATGCTGAGTGAAATAAGCCAATCAATGAAAGAGAAACACCACATGACCTCACTCATTTGTGGATAATAAAGATCAGTATGAACTGATGATCCAAAAGATAGATATAGAGACAGTAAAGCAACAAGCAGAGTGTCAAATTTCAGCAGGGAAGGGAGGAGGATCTGGGGGAGATAATAGATCAACTGAAGGACTCGTATACATGCATATAAGTACATCCAATGGGCATAAAACTCTGGGGAGGGAGGGGATGTGTGGGAGGGAGGGAAGGGGGCAAAAAAAATCATTAAAATATGTAAAAATAAATAAATAAATAAATTAAAAAAAAGTTAAAAAAAGTAGAAAAAAAATAATGAAAAAAAAAATTTAGCCTAAATTTTTTTCCATTGACTACTCACCTTTAACGCCCTGCTCCACCGACATAAGTGAGAATGACTCTCCTTAATTGTGGGCTTTCCAGATGTGTATCTCCTTCCTCCCTCCCTCCCTCCCTCACTGCTCCTTCCTAAAGCCCCTCCCCACTTGCCCTGCTGTCCTCTCTGTACACGTCCTACCAAAATATTAAGAAGAGTGAAATCATGGAAAAAACTAACCACCAAGTCTTTATTCTGTGGACTTAAATGGCACAGCACAGCCACAGCTGCTTCTACATATTCATAAGTTAAAACATGTAAAATGATTCACATAGTTCAGTCCCACTCATTCAGCACTAATCAGAAATAT